>PVLD010001956.1:0-181351 GCA_004027595.1 Dinomys branickii
GTTTGGCGCAGTTTGTCCCAGTAGCGCGTTCTCTGTCGGGTTCAGGAGCTGAAGCCGTTCTTCCCTCCGCACTCGCTCTCTTGGCTGGTCGTCTTCTTCCCGGAAGTCCTCATTTCTGTCTTCATATTGCTATATTTCATTGTTTGGGTGGTAATCCTCTGGGAGGTTCTCTCTCTGCTGCCTACCCGGTCGCCATCTTTCCGGAAGTCTCCTCTGTCTTTATTTAAGGACTCTTGTGCCACTAGAGAAAGTGAACACCATGTAGCTGGCTCCATAGTTCTCCACCACTGCCTCTCTCTGGGGTCAGCTGCAGGTCAGCCCTCACCCCCGCCAGGAATAAAACCACACTGCCTTAGTTTTCTATCACCGTGGTTTCCCAGTTCCCCCAGATAACAGCCACTTGTGGCCCTATACCCCCAGACAGGAACAACCAACACCAATGCTCAAAGTATTCCAAAAATCTAAAAGGAGAAAATGCATCCAAACCCATTCCACAATGCCAAAATTACTGTAATAACAAGGCTAGACAGGGACTTACAAAAGAGAGAACTATAGACCAACATCTCTAATGAATAGGTGCAAAAATTCTCAACGAAATGCTAGCAAACTGAATCCAACAGCAGAGCAATAAGATAATTTGTCCTGATCAATTGGGATGTATTTCAAGGATGCAACTGTAGTTCAACATAAACAGATCAATAAATGTAACACATCACATGAACAAAATGAAGGAGAAAACCAAGATGATTTCAGCAGATGCAGAAAAAAGCATTTAAAACAATTCAACAACTTTTCATGATAAAAATTCTGAACAAATTAGGTATAAAAAGAACCTACCTCAATATAATCAAGACTTTCGATCACCACCCCTTGATCAGCATCACACTTAATAGGGACAGCTTTCCTCCAAGATCTGGAGCAAGCGGGAGGACATCCACTCTCACCACTCTTATTCAACATAGTACTGGAAGTCTTAGCCATAACAATTAAGTAAGAGAAAAAAATGGAAGGCATACAAATAAAAAAGGGAGGAAGTCAAGTTATTCCTGTTTGCTATGTATAGCAAAATCTCAACTCCACCAAAAGACTATTAGAACTGATAAATTCAGCAAAGTTTCAGGATGCAAAATCAATGTAGAAAAATTAATAACCAGTAATGACTTTGGTAAGAAAGAAGTCATGAATGGAACCCCATTCATAGTAGCTGCAAAGAAAATAAAATACCTAAAAGTAAATTCAACCAAGGAAATGAAAGACATCTACAATGAAAAGTATAAAATTCTGATGAAGGAAATTAAAGAAGATACACACAGACACACAAATGGAAAATTATCCCATGTTCATGGATTGAAAGAATCAATGACGTTAAAGGGCCCATACTACCCAAAACAATTTATAGATTCAATGCAAATCCCCATCAAAATATTGATAGAGTTCTTCACAAAACTGGAAAAAAAAATCTCAAAATTCATATGGAAGCTAAAAACCCTGACTAGCGAAAGCAGTCTGAAGCAAAAAGAACAAAATAGAAGTATCACACTCCTTGACTTCAAAATATACTACAAAGGTATAGTTTTCAGAATAGCATAAAAGAGACACACAAACCAATGGAATAGATTAGAGGACCTAGAAATAATCCCACACATTTATAGCCAATTGATTTTTAACAAAGGTACCACAACATGCATTGGAGAAAGGGCTCTGGTGCTCAGAAAACTGGGTCTAAAATGCAAAACATCAAAACTTGACCCTTGTCTCTCACTCTATATAAAAATAAACTCAGTGTTAGACCTGAAACTATGAAACAACTAAAGGAATAGGAGAGCCAGGCGTGGTGGCGCACCCCTGTAATCCCAGCACTTGGGAGGCTGAGGCAGGAGGATCATTGTTTCACTCAACAAGAGCCTGGGTTTATAACAGCCTGGGTTATAAAGTGAACTCAAGGCCGGCCTAAACTGCATAGCGAGACCCTGTCTCAAAAAGACAAAAAAAAAAAAAAAAAAAAAAAGAATAAGAGAAACACCTCAAGACATCAGTATAGCTGATACTTTTGGATACAACCCCAAAAGCACAAGAAACTAAAACAAAAATAGACAAATGAGACTATATCAAACCAGGAAACTTCTGTACAGCAAAGGAAACAATATCTAAAATGAAAAGATAACCCAAAGAATGGAGAAAATATTGTTGTATACAATTCTTCTAATGAAGCATTAATATCTGGAATTTTCAAGGGACTGAATTCAGTAATAAAATATCCAATTAAAAATGAACAGCCAGGGTGCACACCTGTGATCCCAGCACTCGGGAGGCTGAGGCAGGAGGATCGTTGTGAGTTTGAGACCAACCTGGGCTAGAAAGTGAGCCTCAAGGCCGGCCTGAACTGCATAGTGAGACCTTGTCTCAAAAAGACAGACAAACAAAAAAAAAAAGAACAAAGAATATGAATAGACACTTCTCAAAAGGAGACATTCGAATGGCCAACAGATTGATGGAGCTATATAGGGCCTAGCAGAGACTCGCGGATTGGAGAAGATGACAGAGGGAGGTCAGGTAGTGGGAAGCAAAGCACAGTTGGTAGCTGTAATAACTTCTAGTGTTCCAGGGTGCAGTAGGAGGGATATAATTCGCAGTAAAGTATTACATATTTTATGAATAACTTGAGAGAAGCGCAAAGGCTCCAAACACAAAACAATGGGATGGAACCTTAATTATCCTGATTTGCTGAGTACATATTATAAACTTTCCCTGAACTATCACATGGTGTAGCAGAAAATGCCCACCTCAGCCAATATACCTCAGTTTGTTAGTTTTGCCCAGATAATAATAGTTGCTGTTCAGATCTCGTTGCTCGTGTCTCAGAGAAGGATGGTCACTGTGGTGCACAGCTGGTCACTATGATGCACACTGTATAAACCAATCCCCACTTGACAAGCCATTCTGCCTCTGTACTTCCTGCTTACTCATCCAATGTAAGTCCTAGACCACCAGAGATCGGGATCTGATATTCTCGGAGTCATCCTGATCAGTGCCCATTGACGTAAATAAATCTGCCTCTAAATCCTGGGTATCATTTCAATGTTTCCGCTTGCCATTGCAATGGTATCCCCCAGTACATATAATTATTGTGTATTAATAAAAATTAAGTTTTTTTTTTTTGCGGTACTGGGGATCGAACTCAGGACCCTGCGCTTGCTAGGCAGGCGCTTATTCCACTGAGCTATATCCCCAGCCCCCCCAAAAATTAAGTTTTTAAGAAGATAGATTTACCTTGATTTAATCGTTATATAGTATATATACATATATATATTGTTATCACATTGTATTCATAAACTTGTACAATTAAAATAATAACTACAAAAGTTTAAAAAGCTGAGATTGTAGCTCAGTGTCACATCATTTGCCTAGCATGGAGGAGGTCCTGGGTTTCAGAGAGAGAGATACTGTTTTCATTGTGATTGCAGTGGTCACCCTCTGATAGTCCAATCTTCCCATCTCAAGATCTGTAATTTCATCCTACTTACCAAGCCCTTTTTGCCATGCAAGGAAACATAGTCACAGGTTCTGGGCATTAAGACATGTATTTGAAGGGACCTTATTGCAACTACAGTAGCCTACTTGGGTACTTATTTATTAAGTGTCTAAGTCTGCAGGAGGTTGGTAATATTGTTAGGGACAGAAAGATAAATTAAGTGTACTTCTTATCCTCAAAGAAAGGGCTGACCGGTGAGGGGGACAGACACATGGACAACTAATGATGATAAATTGTGACAAGGATTGTTTATAAAAGAGGAATGTCCTACATGCAGCAAAACACAGACATTGGGTAGAATTCAGAACTATTTTAAAAAGTAACATTTCTGGGTGGTCATGAATGACAAAGCGGTTCTGCATGCAGACACAAGGTGAGAAGGCAGCCTGTGCCGACAGACTAATCTGTACTGAGGTCGGGGGGTGGGAGAAGGAGAAGGACTTGTAACTGCAGGGAGTACTGCATGACAGAGAGCTGCAGTTGCTAAGTCAGAACGGCGCTGAAGCACACCTTTCCTCAGGGGTTTACCTCTCTCTCTTTTTTTTACTTGTAAGCAGTGAGAAAACAATAAAATCTCAGCCAAAGACTAATCATTTTGTAATAAAAATTTGTGCCTTAGAAAAAATAAGTCAGCTGGCAATGGGAGATGGATTCCATGGAGAAGTTACCAGAGGTGGTAACAGAAGTTACCTGTTCATTAATTTTGTCATTACTGAGTGACTACTACATGTTCACACTGGTCTGACTGCTGGGTACACAGAAGTAAATTAACAACAACTCTCAGGGTCATAAAGTTTATACGCTGGTAAGGGAGGAAGGCAATAAACAAAATGAGCAAAACATACGAGAGACTCAAGGAGAAAAGTCAAAGCCAGAGAGTGAGGCAGCAAGTGTTGGGGATAACTTTAAACAGTGCAGTCCTTAGAGACTTCAGTGAGAGTGTGTTGAGTAAAAATCTGAAAGAAGTGACCGGACTGTCTAGGACCATACCACCCTGAATGCACCCGATCTTGTCAGAAGTGACAGGACCATGCAGCTATCTGGCAAAGAGTATTCCAAAGCAGGCCCAGAGCTCAGGCCAAGACCCTGAGCCAGCAGGCTCCTGACCTACCAGAAGAAGAGTAAAACGGCTCGTGTGCCTGCTGCAGAGAGAGTGAGGACAAGAGGCAGGAAAAGAGAGTCAGAAAGGTCATGGGCATCATGAGACAACTGCAGGAAAATAATAATAAGGGTCCCAGATGAAGAATAGTGGCCGCAGTAAAGAAATATGTCTGCATTGTCAAAGCGGTGCATGATGGGTATGTGTGTTATAAAAGGAGAAATAGATTCGAGTTTCCACCTGGGGTGTCTGGTGGAAGGTAATATCGTTAATCAGGAAAAAGAAGCAAAAGGAATGAGGGTCAAGGAGAAATCTGTTCAGTTCTATGTTGAACTGGAGCTGTCTGAACGATTGCAGAGAGGGACAGGCAAGTGGGAAAAAATTGATCTGAGCGCCAAAGAGAAGTGAGATGGACATGAAGGTTTGGTCCAAAATGCCAGTTACATCCACCAAGGGAACGATGTTAATTGCCTAGCTAGTATTATAGAATAGGAAAGGGACAAAGGGTGGAACTGCGGAAAATAGCAACCGTTAAGGGTCTGGAATAAGGAAAAGAGAAAGCAGAACCAGAGAAAGAGTATTTGGGGTAAAGGAGGAGAGTCCACGCGAAATGAGCAGCTGTCCTGTTCTGTTTCCACAGGCGTCTTATGATGGCCAAGGAACCCGGCAGCACGTGGGCCAGCAGTCTGAAAGTAGTTCATCTCTAGCAGCTATTTTTGATGGCTTTGGCTTTCCGTGTTGCTTCTCTTTCCCATATCCCTAAATCCAGTTTTCTCTATTTGTTTTCCCCCTTTCTTACCACTCACTCTCTTCCCCTTACAGTTCTTCCTGACTTCCCATAACCTTAGTCTGTCCACCTTGGATTTAGTTCTCAGTATTAGAGAAATGTTTAGTCCCCTCGATTAGCTTGATATTTATTCTAAACCAAAACAAAAGCCTATGAAGATGATTTCTATTGGGGTCTGAATCTGGAATGTGCTCCCAAAGCCTCACGCACTCAGAGGCCAGGCTTTCGGGAGGTGATTGGGTCACGGCGGCGCTGTACTCGTGGGTGGATTGTCTGCCAAAGGCTTCACAGCTGAAGCGTTGTTTGGAGCCGCCACCTGGTTGGAGGAGGTGCGTCGGTGCGTGCGTGGCCCTGAAGGGTATAGCTCCCTCCGCGGCTCCTCTCTTCTGTTTCTTCTTTGTCCTGGCTACTGTAGAGCAAGCGGTTTCCCTCCGCCCAGGCCTTTCCTCTGTGATGATTCTGCATCTGAACCTGAGGGACATGGACTGAAACTTCTGAAACCGTGAGCCTCTCCTCAAGTTGCAAGTGCCGTTATTTTATCCCAGCAACAAGGAAAGTGACAAAGACAATTTCCCCTTACTGATGTGTTTGGTTCTCTTGTATACATATTTTAAAATAATAGTTTCAGCATCAGTGATTTTCAAACTTCAAGATTTCCTTTTTACCCAGGCTCTATGGAATCAATATTCTTTGTTGTTTTTGCTTTGGACATGAAGTAGAACGTATTGGAAGGCGTGACTAAAGAGGGAGCAGCACAGTAGAAGCCTTTATGAGTGCAGGGCCTGCCACTCATTCAAGAGACCACAACTGAGGATGTATTTGATCCCATAGCCACTGGGGATCTGCCACCGTGACTTCAGGTTCATCCACATTAAGCTTGGTGAAGCCCCACTTCTTTGAGATATAGATTGAACTTGATCTTGCATAGGGCTCAGTCAAAACTTGTTCTGCAGTTTGGTGTGAATAGACATGATGATTTGGCCAACATGAACCTGGGCCAACATGCCCAGGGGCTTCCTGAAGGGACCCTATGTACCTGTCTGAAGCCTACACTGGGAATAGCATGAGATTGCAGGCATAAACATCTACTGGAAAGGGTTGTTTCCAAGGTTCTAAGAGTGCCCCATACAAGCAAAAGGCGGCAAACACTATCAGAAAGGGTGCTTTTTTTTAACAGCCATTGAAAGTCAACTTATTTTAATGGCGGGACCATGTGTTTTGGGTTGAGGGTATCTACCCAGGCATCAATCCTAGGCTACAGCAATGGCACACCAGAACTCTCTGTCTTATTCTTTCTCCCTTTACTTTTCCAGTCCCAGCAGCTGTCACCAACCTGAGGATCACAGAAAACTCCACTAAACATCTGTCCTTCAGCTGGACTGCCTCAGAGGGAGAACTCAACTGGTACAACATCTTTCTGTACAACCCAGATCGAACTCTTCAGGAAAGAGCACAAGTTGACTGGCAAGTCCAGAGCTTCTCTTTCCAGAACTTGCTGCAAGGCCGAATGTATAAGATGGTGATTGTCACTCACAGTGGGGAGCTGTCTAATGAGTCATTCATATTCGGGAGAACAGGTAAGACTCAGTTGGATCCAAGCAACATGAATACCAAGGACATGGTATTCACTGGCTCTTCCTTGATTTATTCTGACTTCCTTATTGTACCCAGGGGAGGCTTTATAGAAGTTTGTGACATTCAGGCTTTTAGGCCCTAAATTGTACTTTTGATTATGTGTGAGTAATTTGTGACCAAATTTTGCACTGGCTTCTGCTCTTTTGCCTCACTTATTTGCCTCATAGAATTTAGTGGAAAAATGAATCTGGCCCCTCTACTTCCCAGCAAACTATACAAGAAGGTTGTACCCCATTGTGGTTCTATTCAGTCAGTGCTCTTCCGCTTTCTACAAGAAACTGATGGAACAAAAGCAGGTCCAGAGAGGGGGAACCACAAAGTGGACAAATAAAATGACACGAATTGAAAACATAGTAGACCGTGAAGGAAAATAAAGTGTTTCAAGAAATAAGAAAGGGAAAGGGAGAGGAAGACAGAGGTCTCTGGGCTGCGTACGAGAGATGGAATCACCTCTTTTTACATAATTTCAGTCCTTTTCCTCCGACTCAGCTTTTCTGTGGTTTGACAATCACGTTTGAGTGCTCTTTTGTGCCAAGCATATGGCTCATGACTGGGATACGCAATGAACAAGGCAGACAAGACCTCTTATCTCAGAAAGCTCCACGTTAAGGGAGAGAAGAACTAGGACAGTAGATGTTAAAGAGATATCACTTTGGGACACCTTCAATTCTGTGAAAGAAATTTAAAATGTGTCAAGACAGTGACTTGAAAGGACAAAACAACACTTTAAATAGAGAAGGCATTTCAGCAGAGACAGGAAGGTGCAGGAGGCATGTGAAGAGCACAGCCTAAGAGCATTGGCAAAAGTGCTTTTTGAGAAGATGGAAAAGAGCAGTGATAAGCTTGGAGCATAAATCACATTGCCTAGAAGTAACCATTTCCAGGGCAACCTGTCCCCCATCCCATCTCTCTTATCTGCTCATTAATGTGTAAAGTTACCCCAAAGAGAGCAACAGCCTTCATTGTCTGAAGAATGACAAAGCTTATGTACCCGTAGAGCGGCCGGAAGTGTGACTAACTTATACTTGACAAGTGGGAGAAGCAGCTAGGGAGTCTTTTCTTAAGTGAAGATAGAGCAACGCAGATTTTGATGAAAAGTATGAAAACACTGAGAGCTCAAATGCAAAGGGACAGGAAATCAAGACTCAGCGAGAGATGTAGAATGCTGGCTGCCAGCAGGATGGGTCAGCATGGGCGGAGCCGGGACCATTCATGAATATTTTCAGGCCCTTTTGTAACCTAACAGGTAAATCACTTGCTTAGTATTAAACGTTTACGAGGATTTTATTTTAAGTCACCACCTATTTAATTTTGTTTCGCTTTGCTTTGTTTTAATTCATTCATACATCACGAGCCACCATGCCGCTCAGTAGGAATGACGTGAACGTGGTTAGGAGCTGACCCGATATACACAGCTCGCCTGTGTGCCCAGTGTAGTTTGGATGCTCACCTGTAGGCCCAAATGCCTCTGGCTCTGCTTTGTCTCAGTAAGAGCTTTCTTTCTGTTTAAGTCCCAGCCCCTGTCAGCCATCTCAAGGGATCTAATCAGAACATGACAGATAGCCTTTGGTTCAGCTGGACTCCAGCCCCTGGGGACCTCGACTTTTACGAGCTGATTCTCTACAACCCCAATGGCACTAAGAAGGAAAACTGGAAGCACAGGGACCTCACAGAGTGGCGTTTTCACGGCCTGGTCCCTGGGAGGAAGTACACACTGTGTGTGGTGACTCATAGCGGAGACCTCAGCAACAGGATCACCGGGGAGGGCAGAACAGGTGAGAAACCCCCTCACCAGGGGCCAAGTGTCGGAGGGAGGTAGCTTTCTTTTAATATAAAGACATTTTAAATTACGGTTTTAATAATAACTAAAATTAGCAATGACAGGCTGTGCACTAACCTTTACAAAGGTACTATGACAGTGGATAAAAGATACACACCATAATAAAAGAGAACTAGGTCCTGAGCTTAGCACTGCCACTTACTTATATGAAGCTGGTAAGTCACTGGACCTCTCTAAACCTCAGTTTTCACACCTATAAAGTGGATATAATGATATACATCATTATGTTGCTATGACCTGTGATTCCTAAATGTTTTCACCTCTTGGGAATACATAGATAGGATCTGTAGGCCATCCTGGGATCAGTCAATGCCACTCTGGGATCAACTAACACCATTTATAACTGCACATCATTATTTCTGAATCCCCACCCTGGAGCCCCAAAACCTAATGGAATCAACAGTTTCCCACACTTACTACCTATTCAGGGTACATTCATGCTCTACGGTACCCTGGTAAGGAAGTTCTGATCATGAATACTGAAAGGCACATAGCACACCTGTGGATAGTGCCTTATACATGGAAATAGAATAACTTAAAGCTCCTACCGTCCTTGTACCAAGCTGTCCTTCCCTACAAAGTGCATTACAATACGTCCGATGTCATTCATTGATCTTATTTGTATATATTGAGCACTGATATGACTATATGGCTTGTTATTTTTCTCCTACTCACAGCCCCAAGTCCTCCCAGTCTTCTGTCATTTGCTGATGTTGCAAATACATCCTTGGCCATCACCTGGAAGGGGCCCCCCGATTGGACAGACTACAGTGACTTTGAGTTGCAGTGGCTCCCCAGAGACCCGCTCACAGTCTTCAACCCCTACAGCAACAGAAAGTCGGAAGGACGCATTGTGTATGGGCTTCGTCCAGGGAGATCCTATCAGTTCAGCGTCAGGACTGTCAGTGGTGATTCCTGGAAAACCTACAGCAAAGCAGTTTCTGGATCCGTGAGGACAAGTATGATGTGGTTTTCTGCTCTTGAGTTTTAGGTGGAGTGAGGGGAAAATATGCTAACAAGGCTTGATTCGAATCCACGTTTTTATTTGGGATTCTTCCAATTTGAATTCAGACAGACGTGAATATAATTTTTTCATTCATTAGACATGAACTGGACAATAAATAATTCTGCCCAAGTGGAGCTTTGGTTGAGGGTATTATTGTTGTTAAAAAGACAATTATACTTTGGATGTGATGCAGGAAAAAAATGATTCTATCAAGGGAGCTTCCTGGAAAAAGAAACATCCAAATCGAACCCTAAAGAGAGCAGAGTTCACCTGCTAGAAGTGGTGAGAAGAGGTGGAGAATATTCCAGGTAGCGAGAATAAAATATTGCAAGATCAAGGGACAAAAGAATATTTAGCTGGCCAGAGCTTGAAAGATGAGGACAGAGACAGTCAGACTGTAAAATGTCTTGTACACTGTGGTGCCAACTTTGAACTTTATCATCAGAAATTATGCCTAATCATATCAGAAAGTCACTCTGGGTACACCGTAGAGAATAGATTGAAAGGAGCAAAACTAAAAACAGAAAAACCAGTTTATATCCAGTAGATGTGGCTTTCAAGATCAACTCAGATAGTTATTGGTTGTCAATAAAATAATAGTTTCATTTATTCAAAAAACATTAACTTTGTGACAGGCGTAAATTGTGTTCCACCTTGTATCTGAAGAGCAGTGTGGGATCAGCTAGTTGTGTTTGAGAAAGAACTGAGAGTTTTAGTTTATAGCAAGCTCAGGCTGAATTTTCAGTGACTCACTATGGTCAGGGTCTGCTTGGTCTGCTAAGCAGAACACCATCCACTAGTTACCAAGCCCAAGACAGAACTTCAAACATTTCTTCTCCTAGCATATTGGCATTGCAGTCAAAAAGAGAGACACAGTGTAGTCAAGCCTAGGATGGAACAAACTTTTGCTCATGTAGAGACAGAGAAAAACCAGATTCAGCTTTCTGCATCAGTCCCTCACAGCCACACCTCTCTCCCAACCACTGGTGCAGACTAACTGACTATGGGCACCCTTCTCAGGCTATAGTAGAAGTATCCTCTGCCCACTGCTCAGAAGACAGATATAGCATGGTATCGGTCAGGAACCATGTGGTGCACATGTGTAGCAGAAAGAGAACATACAATGATGTTAAACTCAAAACAGGGGGAGATATTTCCACACTAAGTGATCAGCTCAACACAAGCCACCTGGGAAAAATTGCAGGCTCAGGGTCCATTCTTATGCAGCCACAAGGTGGACTGAAGGAGGGTACCTGAGACTGCCTTTCCCAACTGTATCTAGGTGCTCCATTGAGAAGCTCATTCAACACCAGTAGAGAGTGGGCTTGTATATCACATCTAGACTGTTACCATCTGCACTGGTATAGTTCAAGCCCTGCATGCTAGAATTTAATGCAGGCATTGACCACATGAGGCACCCCCCAGAGGAGAACAATCGGAATGAAGAGGAATGCAATGTTGCGATGTTGTGTTTTATAAGAAATAACTATTGGTGCCTCTCTCTCTCTCTCTCTCTCTCTCTCTCTCTCTCTCTCTCTCTCTCTCTCTCTCTCTCTCTCTCTCTCTTTCTTCTCTTTCTTTTCTCTTTCTTTCTCTGTCTTTCTGTCTCTGTCTCTCTCTCTTCTTTTCAGTTCATTCATTGTTTCCTTCCTCCCTTCTGTCTTTTGGAAGGCTGTTTTAGAACTAGGGTTGGCTATAAATAATAGAAATCCCAAAATGAGAGGCTTGAACAAAATAGAAGTCTGTAATTCTTAAATGAAATCATTAGATGAGCTGAGGCCATTGCTCAGTGGTACAGTGTTTGCCTAGCATGTATAAGGCCCTGGGTTCCATCTCCACACTGGAAAAAAAGAAGAAAAGTAAAGTAAACGATCATCTCCATACTTAGTGTCCCATGATTATACTCCAGCCGTGAGGAACAACTTGTACGTCTTGTTTATTTATTGTCGTCTTTGCTTCTCTATAGGTTTATTTGTTCCTCTCTGTCTTCTTTCAGGAGTTTGTCATTGATTTTCTGCAGTGTGTAAGTTATACACTTAGGGATAGTTTTTTGGCATTTATCCTATTTGGTGTGCTGTGAGATTTCTATATCGGTGGTTTTTCATTTGACATTAATTTGTGAGAAATTCTCAAACCATTATTGTTTCAAATACTGGGTAGTTCTTCTATTCTTTCCTTTCCTCCCCTTCAGGTATTCTTATTATGTCTGTTGTGCCTTTTGTTTTTGTTCCAAAGTCCATGGATATTCTGTCCTGGCTTAAGCGGGGGGGGGGGGGGGGGAGGATTTTGTTTCATCACTTCCTGCTGTCTCCAGCTCTCTGCCTCATTTTCCCCAGTCTTTGTTTTTTTGTTTGTTTTGCTTTGTTTTTGGTGAAGTACATCAAAATTCTTAATCGTTTTTGAACAACAGACATCACATTTACATTTGGCGCTGGGCCCTGAAAATTGCATAGCCTTTCCTATCTACAAGGCTTATACATGATATGTAATTTTAATCTGGAGAAGAGGAAAGGGTAAAATTTGTAGCAGGTACCATACAAACTCAACAAGGGAATGGAATGGGTTTTTTTTTCTGTTCTATGTCCTTCAGGTCCATCATTTTATCTTTGTACCCCACAGCTTACAATGATTCTGTGAGCTTTTAAAGTGGCTTGACCTCATTAATTATTGCCATCTAAAACTGCTACTGTATGGTGTGCTATGGCCAACAGGACAGTGGGCAGCCTTTTAAATTTCTTTATCAAGTCTTTTGACCTCTGAAATGAAGTTGGATGGTCCATACCAGTGATGTGTACCTTTTACAGAGCTTCCAGTGTTACGAAGGGCCCACTGCAGTATGAGCACCACGCATTCACCATCGCTGGTCTAGGCCTAGGCTTTCAAGTTCTATTCCAGAGCCTGAGGATTTCTCAGAAGCTCCTGGAGAAAGAAACTTACAACAAGAGATGTTGGCCTCCACTGGCTTGGTACCGTTGGTTCCCCAATTTACACTTAAAACATAAGACCAGAGCCCCTCTGATTTTACCTGCTGGGGACCTGAGAACTTTTCTTTCTTAAGTGGCTCTCTTGCTGCAATTTAAATCCCAAAGCTGCTTATCTCAACTGTACAGTTACCTTCATAGCATGTAATTAGAGATGGTGGACATACAGTGGCCTGGGGGCACCTAGGAGTTTGGTTATTGACCTTCATGGCCTTATAACATCTTCTCTTTCAGACTGAATATTTTGCTCGTTGCTGCGTCATTCACAATAACGAACAAGATCCCATTCATTGAGTTCTCAATGTGTGTCAGCTACTGTGTCCAATAGAAAAAGGCTGACTGATGGTAAACAACGCAGGGTAGAATGGTGTGGCATGTGTGAGGAGCCACAGCAGCGTCTGCGTCTACAGCGCAGCACGTGAGCAGGGAAGGGCAGGCAAAGCGTGAAGAAGGGAGAAAGAAGTCCAGGCCCGGAGGACAACCAATCGGGAGCGCCAGTTTGTGATTCCGTTGCTGTAGGAGCGCACGTCTGTTGAGTAGTTAGTGTGTCTACCACGGTCCTAGATGGCTGTGTGTGTTCCAATCATCAAATCATGACAATAAAGAAGAGTCCGAGCATCCTCATTATACAGATGAGACGTGGAAATGTCATCTGCTCAAGGGTGCACAACTGGTAGATAAAACCTGCAACCAGCCTGGCCAAGCTGCACTTTTAGCCTCTGAGCTATTCTGCCTCACTCTCTATCTGACTTCTGTCCCTATTTCATGTGTATTTCTAACGTACTGTCACTTGGTGATTCTCTAAAGGGACAACATTTTGCCTTTTAACTTTTTTTTTTCAAACTGGGATCTAGCAGCCAGAAATTCCCTTGAAGATCTTACAAGAATTTTGTCCTCAAAAAACAATCTAAGAAAAATGTGAGCAGTGCCTGCCTGGCAAGTGCAAGGCCCTGAGTTCAATTCCCAGTACAAAAAAAAAAAAAAGAAAGAAAGAAAATAAAAACGTGAGAACTATTTTCTTTAAATCTCAGAGTTAGGTGAACCTAAAGGAGCTGAAAAGCACATGTCCGTAGGAGTGCTGAATTGTGTCTTCTCTCTGCTTCAGAGCCAGACAAAATACAAAATCTTCACTGCCGCCCTCAGAACTCAACGGCCATTGCCTGTTCTTGGATCCCTCCTGATTCTGACTTTGATGGGTATAGCATTGAATGCCGCAAAATGGACACGCAAGAGATTGAGTTTTCCAGAAAGCTCGAGAAAGAAAAATCTTTGCTCAACATCATGATGCTGGTTCCCCATAAGAGGTACCTGGTATCCATCAAGGTGCAGTCAGCTGGTGTAACCAGTGAGGTGGTTGAAGACAGCACCATCACAATGATAGATCGTAAGTATCTCTTCGGGTTTTCTGGGGTCTCCTGCCACATAGGTAAGGGCTGTGCACCTTCCTCTAGCCCATCTGTCTCCACAACTCATTTGCATACAGTTAACTTGTACATAAGCTTGTATTATTGTCAGCTGGAGAAGAGGACCCAAAAGGCTCCAGCAAATGGAAACATTTGTATGGGTAAAATATGCTGACAATAAACAAGTTAAATGATTCTAAAGAACCTGAACGAGTTTATATTTAAACACATCACTTTGCCTGTTACAGTTAGAGCAATAATGGAGCTTTTAAGTAATTTGATGCCACGACTTCAGGAAATCGGCTGGAGAGCTGCTCTTCCATTATGTCTAATGTACCACTGGGAAGTCACAGTCTCTGCTTGCTTCCTTTCAAGGGAAAGGAGAACTGCTTGATCACAGGCTTTAAACACACACCCTCTCTCTCTTACACACACACACACACACACACACACACACACGAGTCTGGGGTCGGTGTAAGTGACTGCAGACCTTTGTTCTATCACTTGTTTCGAAGGTAAAAGCAGCACTGTGACCCTGTTGTTTCCTTTCCCACCGCTCCTCCAGGCCCTCCTCCTCCACCCCCACATATTCGGGTGAACGAAAAGGATGTGCTAATTAGCAAATCTTCCATCAACTTCACTGTCAACTGCAGCTGGTTCAGTGACACCAACGGAGCTGTGAAATACTTCACAGTGGTGGTGAGAGAGGCTGACGGTAAGTTAGGATGAGTTACTGAACTCTGCTTAGTACCCAGCGTTGACTTCTCCAAGGCTGTGTGGGAGTTCCTTCTGTGACAAGTTCTTAAGAGCACTGACTTCAAGTTTTGTACCATTTAGCTCTGTCTCTGTTGGATACAAGAAGACGTAGCAAAAATCTCTTCCAAGGCTGTTTTAACAATCAAGCCTGTTATCCTTGGGGTTTAATTAATAAAGAGGAGAAGAGGGAAACGATAGAAGCGATATTAATCATAATGACAATAACTATTCTTTACTGAGCTCTGTGTATTTGATAGGCGTTTTTGGAAACGCTCTGCATGTATTGCCCAGTAAAATCCTTTTCACCGATCATCTGCCTCACATGCCCATTCCAGGACCGTACGAAAGCACCACCACTGCGCTCCCAGCTCCGTCTGCTACGCATAAGTGGTATTCACTGTTCTTCCCTTCTGCCATTAAACAGCAGTAGTCTTAATTCTCCTCACCCCTGTCTCAAATTCCTAGTCAACCGTACACACCCAAACCACCACCTAGTCACAAAAATGGCCAAAAGCTTGACAGAGGGGAAAACTTCATGAAGAACATTTCTCCTTTCTCCAGTGAATTTTGAATAGTATATTTCATTCTCTAGTTTCCTAAATTCCTGAGTGACTCCCTAATTCCTACAGGTTAGACAGACACTAAATAAATGTTTTGCAACATTCCATACAACCATCGAGTGTGATATTTAGATCTTATTATTATATATCTGTACAGTATTTGTCAAATGAGTATAGGGGTGTTATGTTTGAGCCATGTATGTCTCTGTATACATTTGTCATTGAGACCTTATATGTTAATTCTCTAAAAGAGATGCTTGTTCCTGCACTGATATGAATACATGTCACCTTCTTTATATTTTAAAAAATTATTTAATGTGCCACACCTGAGTTTCATGAGCATCCCTGACAACTTTGACTAATTTGTGGCTAAGGTAAAAACTTTAAACCTAATAAACAGTGGAGCAATTTCCAGGTTAAATGATATTTTAGTTTCATTCTGAGTATATAACAGTCCATGTGCTTTACATTTTATTTAATTGTGCTAAACCTGGTTATGCCATTACCAAGTAAGTAATTTCAAAGCGCATCACAGATTTCCTTATACCTCACAATTGAAGATAAATTTGGAAATTATGGAAACATTACTTTTAATTACGTAAGAAAATGTTTTACTACATGAATATAAGGCAGTGACACAAAGGAAGTCGCACCCCTGAAAGCAGCCAGTGGCTTTGCATTGTGTCCACAGAGGCGGGCTATAATCCCCTGGTGGCCATCTCCTGTAAATGTCATGTATAGAATACACACTCATCCTAAGGTAACACTCCTTTTCAGCTACCGTCATTTCCAGAAGTACAAATCCTTGACCAAAGAACCAACCACATGTAGGAAGTTATCTGTCATCTGAGCCTTAGATTTGCTTGTCAGAAGGGAGCTCTTCCTGCTAGAAGTTATGGAGAAAGGGATATATGGGAGGAGAGGAACTAGAGAATCTTTGAAAGGTGGCTTCTGGGTTTAGGCAGGGGTACAGGGACTTAAGGAGAGGGGGACCAAAGTAAAGAAAATCCCATAAACATTTTTCCGGGAAGTTTCTAAAATGGGAGTTAGGAATGTAATGTTACAGGGACCTTCATTCTTGAAGTTAATCAATTCCTTCTTCCTTATGCACCAATCTGCATCCGCAACATGGCAAAAGTAAAAGACTGATAAACTATAAAAATAATAATAATTTCTAAGGTTCACTGATGGTGAGCAATTTTTATGAAATAGGAGTCCAGGATGCTGTGATGAATCGTACAGTACCACTCCCTGAAGTGCATTATAAATGGTATCTGATCTCCATAATATTTATCTTCCTAATTACGCTTTTCTCCAACCAAAATCAAAAGTAGTTCATAATGCCAAAACACACAGCAGGCTGGGTAGACAAGGGAAGGGTGCTGGGAACTGCTCAGAGGGAGCCAGGGTTCAACTGTACTCATGATAATAAAGAACCACACACATAGCAGTCGTCAGCCTGGGCATGGCATCTGGACTATGCATTGTGGGACAACTGCTGTGACCTGGGGCGTGACTTCTCTTATCTCTTCCCTACTTCTGAGGTCAGGAGTGTTTCCTTATTAGCTCAACTACAGTGGCTGTTGGCTGAGCAGGGAGCTGATTGAGTGAGTTGACTCTCCCAGTGGAGAGTTATCCAGCTTGCGGGTGCTGTGAGATACATTATCATTTGGTACAATGAGATACCCTCCTTTTATTTCCTAATAAATGATTATATATATGTGAATGTATAATATGTATTTTAGAAAAAATAAATCTAAATCAAAGTTAATTTCACAGCATCCTTTTAGATCACAGACTCTGTTCTTTGGGATGGCCAGAGATGGTTGGTCCCTAAGGAGGTAGCCTCAGGAACCTAGTTGAATGCCACTGAAATCACTCAAGTCCCAAGAAAGGCAGACTTTAACTTTGGGTTTTCTCCTTCAGGTAGGGATGAGCTGAAGCCAGAACAACAGCACCCTCTCCCTTCCTACCTGGAATATAGACACAATGCCTCCATTCGAGTGTATCAGACCAATTATTTTGCCAGCAAATGTGCCGAAGGTCCTGACAGCAATTCCAGGAGTTTTAATATTAAGCTTGGAGCAGAGATGGACAGCCTAGGGGGGAAATGTGATCCCAATCAGCAAAAGTTCTGTGACGGACCACTGAAGCCACGTACCGCCTACAGGTGAGATATTTTACCATCATCTTACTACACGAGACGTGCCGTATTACTCGGTGCGCAGTTTTCTGAAAAGTCTGCTGCCTGTGAATTCCTGCAAACTAATAGCCTATGTTACAAGAGTATTATGCATCTTCCTATTTATAAAAGCCAGGTTCCTGCCTCCATTCACAGGTAATGTTTAAAGAGGGCTTTCAGCATCATACAAAACCACTATGTGTAGAATGAAATCTTTTACTAGATTATTCTTTCTCCTACAACTTCTTTAACATGGGTCAAATGGTTTATAATGTTAACAACTGTGAAAATATCCAAACAGCCTGAGTTTAGGGAAATCCTAACAATATGAGGTAATGACTTCCACTTTGATGAGGGGTAGAATTACATTCATGTTCCTTGTGAGGTGTGGAAAGAAGAAAGTGCTGTTTTCCAGGCAAAACTCTGAAAAGGAAAGGGCCCCTGCATGAGTGGGGACACGTTTCCCTCCCCCAGAGATAGCAGACCAAAGTAGCTGTTGGGCCTTGGTTTCATGAAACACCACTGCAACCAACAGGCGCTTCTGGTCCTAGAAATTAGTGATCACTTTTCTGCACTGTTTTCAGATAGCAAGTAGAAGGAAAAGTACATGACCTCCCAACCAGAGTCCTCAAGAGAAAGGAAACCAAGGCTATTGTCTTGGCTACAGGCGTCTAAGATTATTACTTTTGCAGAAAATATGCCTTCACTCTTGGGTGTTGCCAGAGCTGGTATCCAGCCAATATAGTAGCCAGTCAGGTTCTCCATGGGCAGTGTCCATTCTGGTTGGTCAGTGCCAAAGTCATATTGACTCAGTAGATAAAATACCTCTGTCAGTTCCAAGAGGAAACTGTGACAACATCACATTCAAGAGAATTATTAACCGCTCCTTTACATCAACAAAGGCAACCAATTTCCCTAAAACAAAAGACTCACTTTGCGGCAGAACTCTGCATACCTACCTTGGCCCAGGACTCACTATGAGCTTGCTGTTACCTACCTCAAGGTCAGCCCCTCCAGAGTAAACACACACAAACTTACTAGTTACATTTACTTCAAGATGATAACAAAAGATCCTATTCGAAGGAGACAAGATCTCAAAGAAAAAAGGAAATGCAGGAGAAATAGAATAAATCCTTCGGATCAGAAAACTGGGATTCCTCAGTTCCCATAAAAATCAAAAGAAGCCTCACATCCTTCATTACTTAAGCTCAAGAAATCTGAGCAAAAGTCCACCAAGATTCATTTTCTCTTTTAGAGATGGAAAATTTGAGTCCACCTTTCTCAGAGGAGTATGTGTTCCAAGGCCTCAAAGTGGCACAGCAAGTAAGACCAACATGACAGGCACACGCAAGACTAAAAAGGCAGAAACAGATAAAGCTGTACTGGAGAGCCAGTGGATGGACAGTCTCTGACCAGGAGCCAGAGAAGATGTCCACACTGATCCAGGTCTCACCTTTGGTTTAAGTACATTTTTTAGGTTTCCACAGTAACCGTTACCACATTTTGGGGAATTTTACAAGAATGTCACACATTTGTCACAAGGTTTACCTTTCCCAGAAGATGTTGGACAGCCGGATTCCAAATGACCACTGCAATTTAACTTTTAGCCTGCTTCCCAATTTGTCCTGTTTGTTCTGTTGCATTTCATGACTGCTCTCCTTTAAGTGGGTTGATAACAGGGTGAAGAGTGGGGTCAGCTACAGCTTAAGTGAACTTAAGTGACTTCTCTTAATATGGCGTTAAAAAAAGAAAATAGAATCTCTCTTGCCCTATCAAGAAGGCAATTGAAAATGTGGATTAATAGTGAACCCAATAATTTGATGTGTGTTTTCCAGTCTTAGCCAAGCACTTGTCATGCACCATGCCATAACTCCTGTATTTTGAGATATGACAGCAAAACTAATACAAATTCCTTTTCCTTTCTTCACAGTTTTACAAAGCAGTTTGTTCTTAGCAACCTCAGCATAAAGTTATTTTTTCTTTTCTTATTCAGACTGGAACTTTCCCATTTCAACTAAAGAAAACACTTCCTAGATTTTCTTGGCATACCTGTATTGCCAGCATCACTACTCTTGCACTTTGGGGCCATTGTTAAATAAAATAAGGGTCACTTGAACACAAGCACGGTGATTCCACTACAGTTAGTGTCATAACAAGACTATTAGTGACTAAAAGATGGGTAAATATACACAACAGAGAAATACTGGACAAAGGGATAATTTACGTCTTTAGTGGGACTGAATGTGACCATGTAAGGTTTTGTCACGCTACTCAGAGCAGCACACGATTTAAAATCAATGAACTGTTTGTTTCTGGAATTTTCCATTTAACATTTTTAGAATGATGTGGAGTATGGGTAACTGAAACAGCAGAAAGTGACCCTATGAATAAGGGAGGGAAAAACTACTGCATTTCACAGAGAAAGCAAGGGGGAAACTATGTACAACTTATTATTTCTGGATCAGAGCCTGCCAGTCCCACAGCACACATCCTTTCCTGTCCACAGTAGCTGCTGAGGTCTTTGGAAGCATCCCAGCATTCAAGTTCCAGCTACTTCTGAGCTATGTGACTTTGTGCGCAGCGTCCCAGCTGCCTGATCTTTGCTCTCATCTTTGGCTCATCACAGGGCTGTCTTGAGGGGTTAAGTACAAGGCGGATTGAGTCTTGCTGTGTCCCTTCTAGAGGAAGAGCTTCTTGTGATTGCTGTTCACTCCTACTCTTCATGTCACTGCACCCTTCCCTCTCACCAGTTCTCACTCCTCCAGATTCCCTCAGTGCAGCAGCTCTCTTCCACCCATGGCCTTTTCCATCTTCTTTTCATTCTCTCCGGGACCCTTCCCACTCTTCTATGGCTGGCTCTGCTCCTGCACTTACCTGTGTTTTTTGCCTTTGAACTGAAATCTGCCTTGTTCACTAGACTGAGAGAACTCACAGTCTGACAGAAGCAACAGGCATGTCACAGGACAGAGGAAAATATGTCAAGTACTTGGCACAAAAGAGGTGCTCATGAAATGTTGATGGATGAATGGAGAGAGCAAAACACTCTGAGAAAGCTACACCTTCTTGTCATAACCAACTCATGGTATACATGCTTCTTTTCTAGAACAAGTATGTATACCATCTTTCCAAAATACATATCTGGTTCTACCTGTTAAGGGCATGCCAGGCAGATACTACCTGGTAAGGGAAGGCATAACCTTTCAAACCAAAGCACATAAAAGAGCCACATACTAATAAGCCTCTGTGTGGTAGCTGCCAAATATGCTTTGGTCCAGCCAGAAAAACTATGCCTGTCTCAGGATGTGAATCACCATGGTGACCCCAGACACTGCCAGGGTTTTTTTTTTTTTAAGGGAATAAGTAAATAAATAGGAAGTAATACAAAGAAGAGAAACACTGGGATTGAAAAAAATGGCAAATGCCAGGTTTCGGTGATATGTAAGTTTATTTTGTCAATGGCTGTAGTATGTTCCCATTCACAGTTGTGTTCCTATTATCTATGTAGTGTTAGCACTGTTTCATGTGGAAAGGGAAATGGAAGACCATCATGGTGAGAGGCAATTTGGGGGTTAGGAAAACGATGGTTTGGTTTGGTTTTTATTCTCATAGAATAACAAGGTGGCCATGGTAAGGTGCTCGGCTTCCTTGACTCATTGTCCTTAAATGAAAAGAAACTGAACCACCTGATCTTTAACTTTCTGCTATAGAATTTTGACTCTCACAAATTTAAAGTTGAATAATTATTATTACATATCAATTCCTGAGCTCCTCATTTACTGCACAGTGCCTTCTCGTGGTCCTTTGCAAACGTTCCCCAGTATGTTTCCAAGGTCCTTTAGAAATGCGTACTGTAGATGCGGCTGATCAGTAACATCTATGTCTGGAACCAATAATATTCATTTCCCAGGATTACAATTGGACCAGTGTGTGTGCTAGAACAAGGGGGTGAGAAGGTAAGAACTATGTGTCCTGACTCAGTACTGCCCCAGCATTATCACGGCATATGCCCAGATTCTCTGGGGTTTTTTTATTTTCCTTTGCCTTTTTGAGACAGGGTTTCATTATGCAGCTCAGGCTGGCCTTGAACTCACTTTGTAACCCAGGCAGGCCTCAAACTAATAGTGATCCTCCTGCCTCAGCCTCGTGAGTGCAGGGATTACAAGTGTGTGCCACCATGCCCAACTAAATAGTTTTTTTTTTTAAATAAGAAAACAGAAGTTTTCCATTTATGTTCTTAGAATTAAATTAATGCTAGCAAGAGTTGTCTTACATGAGCCAAGCCTAATACTGTATTGGTAAACCTACAGTCAAAGAATCCTCAAGATAGCTGGAAACCAAGAAGTCCCCCCAAACAGTTTTTAACTTAGGGTAAGAGTGCCCCTTTATAACTTCACTGAGAGCACATTCTCCTTCAGCCTCTGATCAGATTCACTCTGATGACTGGGAACAGTTGTATGTTCCTAAACTCCTCTCTGTCTATGACGTCAGCCTAGTTCTACCTTCAAGAAGAAAAATAATGACATCTATTTCCTCTTCTACACCACAACGTTGCTTAAATCTGAAATCAACTATCATGTTCTTGTAAGTCTTCTCTATCATCATCCTGATCACTTGCTTCAAATGATTCTGAATTCTACCTAAAATAGTGCCCCAGAGACCGAGCTCAGCCCTCCAGACTGGCTGATTCATGCTAAGAGCATGAGACATATGTCCTATCATGGGATCAGAGGGTTTTCAATCAAACAGAGGTTATAGATCTGATGTGGTACTTCTATCTCACTTGCTTACTGAATTTAGGATCAGCTGATCATCAGGTGCTGTCCAACATGGACAGATGGGCAGGGACTTCAGCAACTCTCGTGTTTGCTTATTATCCTTCCTCTGTCTAGCTCCAGTTTTTGCCAGTCTTGCATCTGAAATTCCCACTACCTGGAAGGTGAACCTGGTTCCTCCCTTTCTTTGAGTTCCATGCATATATCTTCTTATCAAAGGCCTTTCACTGACCATGCTGAATAAAGCAGCTTCACACAGTTGGACTTCGTTGCTGTTCATCTTTTTTTTTTTTGCGGTACTGGGGATCGAACTCAGGACCCTGCGCTTGCTAGGCAAGTGCTTATTCCACTGAGCTATATCCCCAGCCCCTGCTGTTCATCTTTTTATGCTGCTCTTTTCTTTTTCATAGAAAAAGATATCACCATCTGATATATATTCCTGGATCTTTTGGGTCTGACTTCCTCCATGGGAATGTGACCTCTGGAAGGGGAGGGACTTTATTTTGTTTTTTGTGGTATCTCCAGCTCCCCAAATTGGGACTGGCACACAGCAGAAGTTCAATAAATATTTGATGAGTGGATCAGTGAACCAGTGCATGAGCCCAGATCTGTCTGATTGCATAATTTATATCTCACCCTGCATACAAAGTTACCAGGTACCACACCACTTCTTCCTAGACACATTTTTACTGTGTTCAGCCACTAAGTTGCACTTATATAAGTCTGTTTTCCTTTCAGAATCAGCATCCGGGCATTTACTCAGTTGTTTGATGAGGATCTGAAAGAGTTCACAAAGCCGCTCTACTCAGACACCTTCTTCTCTTTGCCTATCACCACAGAGTCAGGTGAGGCTAACTTTTCTAGACACTCACATGTCTCCTGAAAGAACGAGAGGGAGACCTGGTAATGTGTAGTGATGGAGGCAACAATTATTTTCATTTGGAACTTAATCTTTGTGTGATTGTGGATTGATGTGGATTAGAGAGATTGTACTATTTTTGCAGGAGAATGGACTGGAAGGCGATTAATCTAGAAAATAAGATGAAGCACACATTTTTTTCTATTAAAGATGAATTTTTGTTCAATCCTCTGCACGTGAAAAAGCAACAGAAACAAAAATAAAAATGGGAAGTTTTTTTTTAAAGCAATGGTTAAAAGACATTAAAACCAAGTGCTCGTACAGTCAAAATGATATAAAAGCTTTCAGTTAGAAGCAGGAGTGTATATACGCATATACACTGGCCCTCCGTATGCACAGGTTCAACACTGTGTGTCAAGAAATGTGTTAGTACTAAGCATGTAGACTTTTTCATGTCATTATTCTCCTAACTGTATAGTATAAGAGTTGTTGACATAGGATTTACATGTTTTAGGTATTATATGTAACCTAGAAATGTCTTAAAGTATGTGAGAGGATATGCACAGGTTATATGCAAACATCATGCCATTTTATATAAGGAACCTGAGCATACACAGATTTTAGGGATACAAGGGCTGTCCTCGAGCCAATGCCCCTCAGATACTGTGGGAGGCAGTTCTTCCTTTTGCTTACCAGGTTTGCTTTTCCACTATTTAAACGTGCAAATTTAGAGAGCTGTGAGTGCAGCTCAGTGTTACAGCACTTGCTTGGCATGTATCAGGGCCTGGGTTCCATCCCAGTATAAAAACCAATGATAGTATCTTTAAAATGAAAATGTTAGCCAGGTGTGGTGGCGCACACCTGTAATCCCAGCCTTTGGGAGGCTGAGGCGGGAGGATCGCTGTGAGTTCCAGACCAGCCTGGGCTACAAAGTGAGCCCAAGGCCAGCCTGAACTGCATAGTGAGACCCTGTCTCAAAAAGATTAAATAAATAAATAATAATGAAAATATTACTTTAAAAGACTTTACATAAATTTATGAAACTTCTCTAGTGTGTCAGAGGGAAAGTCTGAGGAACAGTGGGTAGCAAATATTTGCTAGTTAGCCTCTGTGGAGCTACAGTTGTAAGCATGGTACATAGAATAAATTTTCAACTCAACATGACAATCTTTTGAGGTAGATGTTATCATTCTCATTTTTTAAAATGAGGATCTCAGGCACCAAGGGTTCAAGCAACTTGCCAAGATTGTGGAGCTGGGTTGTGCCACTTTGTGCCTGGGCACATGGTCCCTGCACCACTACTGGGGTGTGTCCGTCATGCCCAGAATAGCATCCCTTCCATCACCTCGCTCCTTGACACTACTGCCTGTCAGGGCTTTCATGCAGCCAGAGTGCTGTGCTGGGTCCCTCAGCTGGAGGAGGTTTTTAGACCTCAAACAGTGTCTCCTGCTGCATGAAAATGTGTGTTTCAGCCTCACAAAGATCCCTATCTACTTATGCCAAATATGGGGATAATCTCGGATTTCTCAGGCCAAAAAAAGGATCAGAGCCTAGTTAAAAGGATTTAGATGTATTTTCCTATAATTTAATGATAAGTAGGGACTTTGTAAACACAATTCTTCTCTATTTGAAATATTGTTATACAACAAAAATTGCATTTAGTCCAGTAAAGGGACACCCAAAAGTTACATTCAGACAGAATCCTACACCCATTAAAACAAACATGACTGTTGATTTGATGAGAGTGGAAAAACAAGCTGAAATAAATAAATCCAAGCTTTTTAAATAAAAAATCGTCAAAAATGGGCTGCTCTGTCGAGTTAGTATGAGAGCTAAAACAGCAACACTTTCAAAAGGAAACACAGGAGAAAATCTTCATGGCCTGGAGTTATGAAACGGTTCCTTTTTCATTTATATAATAAGATAAATGGTTATTTTCAGTGGCAGTGGACAAATTACTAGACAAAGAAATACAGCAATATTTATCAGAGTTCATGGTGTCTCTCATAGACAATGCACACACCTTTAAAAAACACCTGTTGTATAACCAGAGTAGCAGTTTAAATATTATGGCTTCACCTGATTCATGCACAAACACAGAGCTACTGATGTCCTTGAACCTATGCACCTGATATGTGTAACAATATTAGGAATAGTTTGGGTTTTTCGGTATGACCCCAAAAGGACAAGCCCCGAAAGAAAAAATATAAATTGGAGTTAATCAAAATTAAAAGTTGTACCTCCAAAGGGTATCACCAAGTGAAGATAACTCACACAAAGGAAGAAAGTATTTGCAAGTCATATACAGTATTTGCTAAAGGTTGTGTACCCAGAACAGAAAAATAATTCTTACCTTACAATTCAATAATAAAAAGACAAATGACAGAATTTTAAATTGTGCAAAAGATCTGAAAAGATATTTCTCTAAAGAGGTGCAAATGGCCAAGAAGCATATGAAAAGATGTTCAATACCATTAGTCATTAGGAAAATGCAAAACAACACCCTAGGAAAATGCAAATCAAAGCCACAATAACATATCACTTTGTATCATGGGAATGACTATAATCCAAAGCCAGGGATATAGCTCAGCAGCACAAGTGCCTTCCTGACAAGGGCAAGGTACTGAGTTCAATTTCCGGTACAAAATAAAGCAACAAGTGTTAATGAGAATACGGAGAAACTGAAACTGTCGTAGATTGTTTGTGCAAATGGAAAATAGTATACCTGCTTGGCAATATCGCTTTTCATTTCCCCAAAACATTAAATATAGAGCTATCACATGATCCAACAAGAGTTATATATTTAAGGAAAATGAAAACATGTCCACACAGGAATTCATACTGGATGTCTCTAGCAGTATCATTCGTAATAAACAAAAATGGAAACATCTCAAATATCCGTTAGGGAAATGGTGGGTAAACAAAGTGATATATCCATACAATATAATATTGGTCAGCCAGTAAAAGGCATGGGGTATTGACATATGGTCTTTGGATGAACCTAGGACCCATCATGCTGAGTAAACGAAGCTGATACAAAGAACTATATGATAGCCAGAAGTGGTGGCACACACCTGTAATCTCAGCACTCAGGAGGCTGAGACAAGAGGATCATTGCAAGTTTAAGATCAGCCTGGCCTACAGAGTGAGCTCAAGGCCAGCCTGAACTGCATAGTGAGATCCTGTCTCAGAAAGGCAATAAAAATACTGTGGTTGTGTTTACAAAAACCTCTGTGACTAAACTAACACAAATTACACTATTTAAATGGATGAATTGGATGATATGTGAACTATATTTCTTTACTGTTAGTTTTTATTGGTACATATTTGCAGCATATAGTGATTACATTCATTATGGGGAGCTGCTGAAGAACTAACTACATTTCAATAAAACTATTTGGGGAGGATGCCAAGAACCAAACTCAGGAACTCACACTTGCCAGGCAGACAGTACCCCACTAAGCTGAATCTCCACCCCAATAAGACAATTTTTAAAAATAGCAAGCCAGGCATGGCAGCATATTGCTATTGTCCCAGCCACTAAGGAGGCTGAGGCAGGAGTATCTTTTGAATACCAGAGTTTAAGACCAGCTTGGGCAACATAATGAGACAGTCCCCCCCAAAAAATTTTTAAAGGCTACCGTGGCTACTGTTACTGTCATTTTTTCATAAACTCCCAGTGACACTGTCATACTAGATAATAAAAATGAGATTTTGTTAATGTAATTCTCAGCAATTCACTGGATTTGCTAAAGCTCCACATGCTGTGTAACTTGTTTCATATACATGAAACCGTCTTCTTAATTTGCTGCTAAACTTATGGCTTCTGCCATAGGTGCCCCAAGCTTTACTTGCCAGCACAGAGTCTGAAATTCCTTCGTTAGCCATATTCAAATAATTTGAAACATTAGTGCATTTTTTACCTTGTGACCCACCTGCCCTAGCAGGGTGGTAGCCAGAAGTTCATCTCCTCAGTGGCATCTGCATGGCTAGCAGACCGTCGGTGCCTCGGGGAGGGCATCACTCGGATTGTCCTCATGCCAGCAGTACTTTGGGGGATACAGCTTCCTAAGCTCTCTTACCAGTCCCCACACTAATCTCCCACCCGGATTTGTTGCGCCCTCTGGATTCTTGCAGAGCCCTTGTTTGGCGTTATTGAAGGCGTGAGCGCTGGCCTCTTCCTCATTGGCATGCTGGTGGCGCTCGTTGCCTTTTTCATCTGCCGGCAGAAAGTGAGGTAAGTGCCGTGGTCCCTTTGGTGACTGAACCACGACTTTAGAAAGCATCTAAAAATGCCCTTTAGCCTAGAAAGTAAGAAGGGAAAATAGTTCAACTTCTGCAAGTGAGAGGAGTGTTGTTTTTGCAGTAACAACAAGACTCAAACTCTAAAACCAAAACTTAATTGTTTTTCAGCTTTATTCCCCACTGTTGATGAATTTGGCCCTTACCAACAACTGCGAGTCCGTTAGTAGCTTTATTTAAATATTAAATAGCTCCTTTTGCATAGGAAAAAAAATTTGGTTCATATCTTCATGAAGATGGAGATATTTGTAAATTCTGTGCCCCAATTCTTTTCTGATACCTCCTGAAAAATATACTTGATGCCATTTTCTGCGTCATGTTTACCATCCGAATTTAAAAACGGACTCAAAGGAACCCAACAGCACGTGCCCCACTGCCACGCTCTCTTCTCTTAGTGAATTTTTGTTTGACACATTACACCCCCTCTTGCAGTCATGTCTGGTATCTGGGATTCACAGGTTTGGGGTTTTTTTTAAAGGAAAATTTTGTTGAGAGTGTGGGAAGTGATTATGACCCATAGCCAAAAAACCAGAAGACAAACCTCTGGTTACTGTACAGATCTGTATCTAAGAGGGAAAGATCAACTTTTCTATGTTCTTCTTTCCTTTTACTTCCCTCGAAGAAATATTGGCAGGGTGCAAATCCTCATGAATCCTTAAAACTCCAGATCTGTGCAAACATGCGTAGCCTTACTCTAAGTGGGAAACTTTGTTCAAATCAAATGTCATAATTGGAATAAAAATCCTCTACCTCGGGCTGGGGATGTAACGTAATGGTAGAGCATTTGCCTAGCATATGAAGGGCCCTGGGTTCAACCCTCAGTACCAAAACTGAGAAATAAATCCTCTGCCTCACATTTCAGCCACGGTAGAGAGAGGCCCTCTGCACGCTTGAGCATCCGCAGGGATCGACCGCTGTCTGTGCACTTGAACCTGGGCCAGAAAGGGTGAGTGCCGTGTTCTCTTCCGTGTGATTTATTGGAAGCTGGTGTGGTGGGAGACTTGCTAATACAGTCTATTTTTCTGTTTTTGGTTTCTTCACAGTAGCCGGAAAACTTCTTGGTAAGAGAGAACTCATTAATTACTATATTAGCTACTTTTGAAATACGATTCGTGCTGGGTATGGTGTTCTACCTTTTCTTTAGTAACTTTCTTTTCGTTTTATTTTTTTCATTACAGCCCCATAAAAGTAAATCAGTTTGAAGGGCATTTCATGAAGCTTCAGGCTGACTCCAACTACCTGCTTTCCAAGGAGTACGAGGTACTACTCAAGCACAATGACGCATGAGCGCCCCCTAGTCCTCGGCAGAGTTTACTGTGCTGTAGAAGCCTAGGCTGCCTCCTCTGGGAAGTTAAATGTTCGCTGCAGCACATCTGACCTACACCTAATCTAATGTAATTTAATCTAATCTACACCTAATCTCAGGGCCACTTTGAGCTCCCAAACCGTACGGCAAAATGCTTCCTGGATCAGATGGATCTCAGATGCATACCTCAGACTGTCAGTTATGCAGCCTAGCCACGTGCTTGACTGGGAAATAATGTAGTTTGGTAGGAAGGGCCCAGTCTTTGGATTTTATGTCCAGTTTTGCCACTTGTGTGACCTGGAGCATGTTATTTATCCTGCCTAAGCCTCCCCTGTAAGATGGTGATAAGGCGGTGGACCAGAGTTAATGCCTGTTGGGACAGAGGCGTTCCCTCCATAAATAGTAACTGGTATATATATATATTTTTTTATATTGTTGTGTGTCTCAGGGACTGTATAATTTCCTTATTCTACTTTAAATTTCCCATTCGCAAACTATTTTTGACATAACAGGACCTAAAAGACGTGGGTCGAAACCAGTCTTGTGATATTGCACTCCTGCCAGAAAACAGAGGAAAAAATCGATACAACAATATACTGCCATGTAAGTTTTGTGCTGCAATTTGTAAAACTAGCCACTAGCCTCTAGCCACGTCTGCTCTGCCCCAGGAACAGAAGGGGGACAAAGAAATATGGTGTAGCTAGGTATGAAAGCTCTCAGACTCTGAATGATTTTAATCAAGGAATGACTTGTACATTCCTGCACTGCTCTTCAGATGCATAGTGAGAAGCTTAAATTCTGTTCAGGAGCAGCTGTCTGTGGTCTCTCATTAAAGCCTCAGAGCAACAGTGGGTTAAGGCAGGGCTTTGACCTTGAGCTGACCAGGGTTTGATTAATAAAATGTCTAGTTAGTGACTTGTAGAAGAATACTATCCTTATCCCACTAGGTAAAACACTAGAAAGTCATTTCCCTGGATTGTGTTCCCTGCAGTTAAAGGGAAGTGGCCCCTTCATTAGGCAAGTTCAGTGATGGTAATAAAGGAAGGTACAGATGGGGCTCGCCTTGTGCGCAGCCGGGGGCAAGTCCTGCCTGAGCCTCCTCTGTATAGTGGAGATTAGGACACCTTCCTTGTGGCTTCTGCCAGGATCAGATATGAAGCATGTCAAGTACTTCACTTTACACAAACAGAAAAATCACGCCAAGATAACAGCAAACTTCTCAATTAACTTTCTTCCAGATGATGCCTCACGAGTGAAGCTGTCCAATGTAGATGATGACCCTTGCTCCGATTACATCAATGCCAGCTACATCCCGGTACGTGAACCCCTAGGGTCAGGATGAAGTTGACACGGGTGCCTATTCTGGAGATGACACCATTTCTCCTTCATGATCTTACTGTTCTCAGCTGTGTAGACATCTATAGGTTTGTAGAAAACTATGTCTGATGACCATGAAACAGGGATGTTCTCTTTAATCCCTTTAAGTTCCATATTTTACAGTGACCACAGTAGCGTGCAATTAGCATGAGCCCAAGGTGCCTTTTCAAAGGTAGCACTCTCTGTGGCTCTTAGGCAAGATTAGAGCTCCAGAGGGAACATGCTGGGACTGCTGAGGTAAAGCAATCAGTCTCATGGATTTTGAAAGCCACACACACCTCAAACCCGGTGTGAAGTCCTTGGGCTCTGATTCTGTAGCATTTTGTGACATCCTATAGCATACTGCAGGGAAAGGCATTTCAAGGGTCAAACAAATCCAAATTGAAATCCCATTTCTGTGCCTTGCTGGTTCTGTGGTCAGGTAGTTCCTTTAGAAATAGCTTGCCAATTAAACAGCCCAGGTCCTTCTTTCCCTGAACAAAGAATTGGACAAGCCAATCACAGTCCCGAAAGTTTGACAAGTGAGGGGTGAAGGGGTAAGGAAAAACCTAGCTCTGCAGAGTGAACTTGGGCCTAAGGAAGAGAGGAAAGGATACAAGCAGAACCACAAGGTCCTCTGCACCTGAACGCAGAGCGGTGCTGCCAGGAGTCCCGGCATCCGGCTCCCGCGGCTTCCCATCTCCCTTATGCCGTCCATATCTCATGGGAGCCCACACACATATGGAGGCCCTGGGATATTATGATTGACAGGTCCTGCCTATTTCCCCAGCCAGCTTCACCATCCCCTCAGCTCTGTGATCTTGGGCAAATTATTTTGCCACCCTGAGCCTCCATTTCCCTTTTTATTAAAGTAATAATACCTCAACATATCATCAACTCGCTCCATAAACACCTAGTAGTTAAATGGGAATTTTAAGTCAAACACGAAACTATATGCAGGCAGAAGATAAAGAGTATTCTGATCATCGTAAAGGCCCAGGAAATTACAAGGCAGAGCCCAGAGAAACCTGCCGGTGAGTGTCTCCAACACAGTCTGGTACTGTCTGGGGCTCTCCTTACAGTGCAGATTCTCTCCCATCAGGCTGCGGTGAGGCCTGGACTCTGCATTTCTAACAGGCCCCTAGGTGATTCCACTGTTGGTTCCCTGAGAACCACACTGAGGGTAGCAAGAACCTAGAGGTTGCTAGAGGGCGTTTAGGAGGTGACCACCCAGCAGAGAGAAAGATAAAACAGGCTCAGGGGAATAGGCCCTGTGCTTAGAACGAACAAAGCTGGGTGAGATGGGAGGCATCGTGGGCCGTGTTGTGTGTGGCAGAGGCGACGTAATGTAGAGACACTAAGGAAAAGCAAGGCGATAAAGACCTTCAGCTAGGATTTACAGGTAGTTCCGTACTGCTGGGGCACAAAACGAGTGAATAAAAAGGTCCTAGTTCTAAGTATGGTGGATAGGACTAAGACCATGGAAGTCTTGGCGCACTGCACAGTACAGGATGAAAGGGTAACCGGATGGTCTCACTTCCATTAAGCTTCCTGACGTGATATCTCTTACCAAATCGTTCTGATGTCAGTTTTCCTCGCCTTTCCAAAATTCAGTCTCTCAGACAGCCTCACACACACGCTTGTAATTAATGGGGAAGTGTTTTCTAGATTATACCAGAGTCCTCCATTTGCCTTTTAGAGACCCAGCCAGAAAGGGAAATGTGCCTCTTAACAATAGTTCAGTGTTCTGGCCTTTGTCCTTCCTGCTCCCAAGCCCCGACGCTTCTGGTAATTTCTTTTTATCAAGCCAGGGGCCTGGCAGAGGTCTCCATATCATCTAATCTGCAGAGCCAACTCTGTTTACAGTTCTGAAGAGGCCCATTGTTTCTGACTCTCCCTGTTGTAAATTCATTGCAGGGCAACAACTTCAGAAGAGAATATGTCGCCACTCAGGGACCACTTCCTGGCACCAAGGATGACTTCTGGAAAATGGCATGGGAACAGAATGTCCTCAATATTGTCATGGTGACCCAGTGTGTGGAGAAGGGTCGAGTGAGTAAACAGTCTTCCTGACTTCCAACCTTTGCTTCTCACATCGCCAGTGGAATTCCAGCCCACCCCAGTTCAGACTTGCACCCCGCAATTCCAAGTAGAGACAAGGCAAGGTTATAAAAGGGCTGAATCCAGGTCTGAAGTTTCAGTCAGAACTGTTCCCATATGGCAACTGGGATTTTCATAAAGGCCGATTACACAGGAAAAGAATCTGCCCCATCCTTCCATGTATGGTGTGATGGTGTGGGGCGGGAGGAGGAGACCCTGCCTGAGTCAGGGAGCCTGGCCTTGCTCTCAGAAAAGACGTAAGTTTTAGGCTGTCTTGGAAGAGTCAAGTAACCTGGATATCTGGACAAATGAAGCAAGCTTCTTGTAATGCATTTATAATCTACTACTTTATATAGTTACTTTTAGGACTAAAAGAGATTACAATGTAAGGAGCTAATAAAAATATATTGGGTTTCTCTCAGATTATTTATGCTTGACTGAGACCTGTATGTCCTCTGCAGCAAAATTAGCCTTATGGATGTACGTATATGTAAATAGATACTGGGCAATGAAGCAATTAGATATGTGTATAACCATCCAAATACGTTTATACAAACCATAGAAATTGGCTGGGTGTGGTGGCACACGTGTATAATCCCAGCACTCTGGTAGGCTGAGGTAGAAAACTTGTAAATTTGAGCCCCGCCTGGACAATTAAGCAATTTAGCAAGACCTGCCTCAAAGTATAAAAGGGCTGGGGATGTGGCTCAGTGTGAAGGCCCTGGGTTCAATCCCCAGTACTCAAAAAAAAATTATATACATATGTAGTTCAGATGAGCCCACTTGGGGTGCCTCCTCATAGTCAGGAGGATAAAACCCACATGTACACTATTTGATTCATATGGGTACATACACAAAAACAGCCAAAGACATATTCCTGATTGGTGAATATGCACACCTTATAAAATATGTCAATTTATAAATAAATGTCTAAATGCTACCCCCCAAAATACAAAATAAGCAAGTGTTCACAAGCCCCTTCTCCTGTCCACGTACGTGTGAACACGAGCTGAGCTGTCCATTATAACGACTCCAAGATTTCTCGGCTCAGAGCCCATGTCAGAAAAACAATAAAAATAGGAACAAAACAGTACCAGGAAGACAATGCCTTCCTCTTCTTGACTGGATCTTTCTTCAGAAAGAACAATAAATTATAACTCGTGTTTTACCTACTAGTGGAGCAGGAAGGCTGAGAAAGTCAATCAAAAAAAAAAACTCAAGTTGTGAAATGCCTCCTGAAATGTGAATGGATGCACAGTTCAGGGGCTTGAGGTTTGTTCTTTGTGGGGTACTCCATTCCTGGGAGCGACAGCCCAGCTTCAGCGCCGGCGATAAGCCAGCAAATAAAAAGTAGTAGCTGTATTGTTTCAGAAGCTGATCCTGGATCCCTAACTAGGGAGGGATTTCCGAGTGCAAAGCCAAAGCCGCACAGGAGGCATGCTTCTGGGTTGACATTTTTCTGTCCTCTCCTAGGTGAAGTGTGACCATTACTGGCCAGCAGATCAGGACTCCCTCTACTACGGGGACCTCATCCTGCAGATGCTCTCAGAGTCCGTGCTGCCTGAGTGGACTATCCGGGAGTTCAAGATATGCAGCGTATGTTAGTTTGCTTGGCTTCATTTAATAACCCAATTTGGGAAGATGTGAATACAATTTTTGCAGACTGCTCTCCTGTAGTTTCAGACCACGGAAGTTCCTACATGGCACTGTGGTCAAATTTGAGTTTTCCTCATCTTATCCTGCTCTCTTGCAGGAGGAACAGCTTGATGTACAGAGACTCATCCGGCACTTTCACTACACCGTGTGGCCAGACCATGGAGTCCCTGAGACCACACAGTCCCTGATCCAGTTTGTGAGAACCGTCAGGGACTACATCAACAGGACCCCTGGGGCCGGGCCCACCGTGGTTCATTGCAGGTACATCTGTGGAGCCTAGGGCACAGAAAAACAGTGTCCAGAAGAGCACTGTGCTGTGGAATCTGGAACAAAGCATGAGCTTGGGGACAGTGGTGTGTGGCAGGTTTGTCTGAGCTCACCAGCTGCCTAACACCCAGAGAATTTTATTACATTGTCTCCTTTAGGGCCCTCTTCCCTAGACTTGACTTCACTTCCTTCCTCTCCCACCCCCCTCACTCTCTACCTTTCTGTCCCCCTCTTGTTCTTTGTCCTACTGTATGGAATACAAAGTCCCTAAGTGACTTCCATGCTCCGGATAAGGGGACCCCATCTCACCTTCACCCAAATTCTGTATAGCTTGCCTCCCATTCCATCAGGAAGGTGACTCCTATTCTCAGCAGCTCAGTCTTGCCTTTTGCCATTCTTACTCCCTGGGGTGGCTTCTCTCTCTCCTATATATCAGCCCTATGGATCCTTTAAGAAAGGTGCTCTAGGCTACTCTCAGGTCTAGTCACCTGTCTTTGCCCATTGCTGCTGCTGCAACAAAATGCTTCAGACTAATCCACAAGCAGCAATTTATTTCTCAAAGTTCAAGAGACTGGGAAGTCCAAGACCAAGGCACTGGCAGGTTCAGTGTCTTTTGGGAAGGCAGTTTCTGCCTCCAAGATGGTGCCTTTCCTCTGCCTCCTCCAGAAGAAAGGAAGGCTGTGTCTACACTGCTGAAGGGACAGAAGGACAAAAGGATATAGCTAGCTCCCTCCAGTCCGTTTATAAGACACTAATCCCATATATAATGTAGAGACCTCAGGGCCTAATCACTGCCTAAAGGTCTTGTTCTTAACACTGTTGTACTAAGCGTTAAATTTAAACATGAATTATAGCAGGGACACCCAACTCTCAAACCATAGCATAGCACTTGCCATCTGTAGCACCTTATTTCCTCTTAGATTTCTGTTCTCTCTTAACTTCTTGCTTCAGAGAGTCTGTTCACAAAATCAGCCTAATGAGCCCTCATTCTCTCTCTGGGGAGCCTGGTGCTTAGCTAATTAATGTTTGCAACAACACTGTGACAGTCCTAACCGAATGACACTAATGCATAAAGAGCAGCAAATTGCTACAGTAAGAGAAATGTCAAGTGTGCTCCTCTTCCTGTAATCAGCCCCGCACCCTGGGAGCCTTGCTTTTTCATGTCATTGGAATCCCAGTGGATTGTGGTTTTTGCTTTTTTCTTTTTAAAAACTGGGTCTCACTATATATTCCAGGCTGGTCTCAAACACCCTACATAAGGCCAGGCATGGTGACATATGCTTGTAATTCCAGCACTCAGGAGGCTGAGGCAGGAGAATTGTTGGGGCTACAAAGTGAGCTCAAGGCCATCCTGAACTGCATAGCAAGATCCTGCCTCAAAAAGACCAAAAAAAGAAGAAGAAGATCTTGAAGTGAGGGCAAGTTTTTAAGGCAAATAGGAGGAAATGTGCACATACTATTTAGATACACAGCTCACTGGTCTTCATGACCTGAGTCAGGAGTTAGTGTCAGCACAGTGCTGGAGATACCACTGCTGGGCAAGTCTTCTATCAAGAACAGCTTCCCTGAATTGCTCAGTCTTTTAAAAATATTGTCAGAAATCCGTGCCCATGTGCAGGATGCAAATTGTCCGGTGCATGTAGAACAGGAAGCTATTTTTCCAGGAGGAAGCCCTCAAGAAAGTATTTATCACAGCCAGGCAGACGTGGGCTCTCCTTCATCACTTCTAGACTCTGATTTTGTCTGCATCTGATGAAAATGACTTCATCTTGGTATCAGCAATTCATACAGCATCCAAAATCCCCAGATTCGCCAAATGTAGTGTCCCACTCCTACATCCCCAAACTCTAGGAATCTGAAGCAGGAGGATTTAAAATTCAAGTCCAGCTTGGGCAATTTGAGGACTTAGTGAAACCCTGTCTCAAAATTTAAAACTAAAAAGTGTTGGAGAGATAGTCCAAAGACCCTGGGTTCGATACCTAGGTACCAGAAAAAAAAAAATCAGATTATACCACCACAAATTGGCAATTCATAGTAAAACTGAGAGTATTTATACTCTCTAACCAGCCCCACTGTGCCACTTCCAGGTGTCAACACATCACCACACATTCACAGGGGTATTCATGTGACACATTTTTAGTAGAGAAAAACTAAAATGGCTTCATTGCCTGAGTAGGGAGTGTGATAGCCGTGTTTTATGAACTCCATAGAATGGTTAAAAGAAAGTAGACCTCCCTGTAAAAACACGGATAACTCTCAAAACATAACATTAGAAAAACCATAATATTGACTCAAAACTTGGCAAAACGATACATTAGACAAGTTAGTATTTCAATGCATTTTGGAAACACATGAAATAAATAAATTGTTGATGACCCATATGTCTGTAGGAAAAGTACGAAAACCTGTGTGGAAATGCTGTCCACCAGGGGCTGAGCAGAACTTACCCCTGACAGAGGGAGAGGGGAAAGCGGTGGATTACTGGAGTTCCGGGTGACGTTTCTCTAGGAGAAGAGCTCACTGAGAGTAAGATGCCCTACATTCTTCCATAGCTGAAAGAGAAAAACAAAGATTCTGCCAGAGTCCGTGGGTGCAACCCTGAAAGACAAGTTTAATAAAATGTTCCTTCCCCATCTCTTCTAGTGCCGGTGTGGGTAGGACTGGAACCTTTATTGCATTGGACCGAATCCTGCAGCAGTTAGACTCCAAAGACTCTGTGGACATTTATGGAACCGTGCACGACTTGAGGCTTCACAGGGCTCACATGGTCCAGACTGAGGTAAGAGCGACAGGCTGAAGGACACAGAGCACTTTTTTCCTTCGCCTATAAAAATATATATTAATGTATACTATAGTATCTGTTATAATATATCATCAATGAATTATACATGGGGAAAAACAGGCCAATCTATCTTGCATATTGATTTAAAATAAACTGGTGGATAAACACAAGAACTTCAATTGGAAAGAAGATCCTAAGCTCCAGTCTCCCCCTGCCCCCGCCCTTCTATCTGTACCATCATCTCCGAGGACTCCAGTGGACTCTATGTCCATTGCAAAGGTTTAATACTTCCGTTTGCTCCCAGAGCCCTTTGACATTCACAGGACTTTTATTTCGGTTTCTTTTGTGGTAGCGGATGTTGAACCCAGAGCCTTTGCACTGAGCTACATTCCTAGCTTATTTTTTATTTTTTATTTGAAACAAGGGCCTGCTAAATTACTAAATTGTTGAGTCTGGGCTTGAACTTTCCATCCTCCTGAGTCAGCCTCCCAAAGTGGCATATTCCACCATGCCTAGCTCACAGGTCATTTTCAAATATGTTATCCTATTAAATTTTCATAATAACCACATAAATGAGGTACGTATTCCACTTCCAGGCTAGAAAACTGAGGTCCAGAGGCTAAAGTGTTTTACAGAAAGCCCATAGTTACGAAGTGTCCAGGCAGGCTTGGACTCTCTTCTGGAAAATATGAGGCCCTTGAGTACCAAGCTTACTGCTCCAACAGCCTTAGTCAGCTTTGTGCCCATATACACCAAGCACGTCTCTTGCATAACTCAGGCTCTTTTACCCTGATTTTCCCAAGGTTTTTCCCCAAGTCACTCTGCCAATGACTATTTAAAAAAAAAAGATGAAAAGGTGAAACATCCTCTATTTTACCACGTCCCACCTTCGAGTCGGAGCAGAGCACAGCCAGCAGTGCTCGCTGACGGGCATCGTGCAGCCCAGACCCCCGTGGACGTGGAGGAGCCCGCTATTCTGAAAACCGCTTTGGCCCCTGGACTCTTTCCATGTGGCACATTCATAGCTGGCAGTACTGGCAGCGCCTTTGGCAAAACACGTGTGTCATTGCCTCCTGCAGGAGGAACCCGCTGCCCTGATCTTTGCTATTGCTCTTGGCCTGGGTTGGGGAGTACTTTCGCTATAAAAGTTTATCTACCATATTTCAAACATTTTGTTATGAAACTGCTAACATATAAAATAGTACATCAAACCGGGGCTAGGGATATAGCTCAGTGCTAGCCTAGCATGCATAAGGCCACGCATGGGTGAGATACAGAGCAAGACACACAGGCGTGCGCATACACACACAGTGTACATACAACTCGGAAACCGGGATGTTTTCTTACACCCAAGCCCCAGCTTCTACACTGAAAAGTATTCTGTGTTCTTTTCTCATCTGAATCCTACATCTACTATTTCCCCTACTGCCGTGACCCCATTGAAATATTTTAAAGCAAATCCTATTGATCATATTATTTCATCCTTGTTTGTTTGTTTTGTTTTTCGGTACTGGGAATCCGACTCAGGATCTTATGCTTGCCAGGCAGTTGCTTCCTATTATCTCCCTATGTAGCCCGGGCTGGCCTGGAACTCACAGCGATCCTCCTGCCTCAGCCGCCAGAGCGCTGGGGTTACAGGCATGTGCCACTGTGCCTGGCTCATGGTGAAATTACTAAAGATAGCTAAGTTATTTCAGAATACCATAGGAAGTCAGACAAGGTTAGGCCCTCAGAGAAGGTCAGTGCAGAAGACAACTGTGGCTGGAGGTGCACTCTTCCGAGAGTGTGGCCTCAGGATAGAGAAGTGAGGACACCCACACATTTCCCCTCAGATGAATAACAGGGACTGGCATTATAAATAGGCCTCAGTCACCTTGGGTGGAGTGCCAGAACCTCCCTGGCCTCTCCCAGGAAAAGCCCCTGTTCGCAGCAGTGCACTTGCCACATGACTTGCTTCCCCCACTTAATCACTATTACCTAAGCCGCTATGCAGCAATCTGATTGGTTGACCATAATGTTGTCCCACCTTATACCCACCTTGTGATTTTCCACTGAATCAATATTACCTAAGCCACTATACTTGTTAAATCTTATAGGTGACTGTAGTTGGGTTTTTTTTTCGGCGGGGAAGTTGTCTTTTTTTGAGAAAGGGCCTCACTACGCAGTTCAGGCTGGCCGTGAGCTCACTTTGTAGCCCAGCCATGAGCTCACTTCATAGCTGAGGCTGGTCTTGAACTCCCGATGATCCTCCTGCCTACTTGACTGTAGTTTTGTCCTATCTTATACCCACCACACCTCATGGTTTTGCTCTATAAAATTCCTTGAGAACTGAGGTCCCCAGGGCTACCCACTTGGGACCCCCTTCTATCTCTCTTAGACAGAAATTTTCCTTCTCTGAATAACTGTTTCCTACTCTTAACCTCTGCTGATCCTAGAATTAATTCTTCAATTTTAGAGAACAGGAACTTGGTATATTAGACATCTACCAGGTTGGGAGTTATAGTCCCCTTACATTATTTGGATTATTTGGAAGTTCTATATCAAAATAAATGTTGCAGTAAAATAGAAATTTTCTCTTTCCCTTTTTTCTTGGTTAAACAAAATCCCAGTCAATATTAGATCTGATGTTGCTCTAAAATAGTGCCACAGATGGACATTTCTACGGGCCCACACTCTCAGGCCTGGCTCCAGTAATGGGAGTGGCCATAGACGGGAGGGGAGGGAGTAAATCCTTCAACAGAAGTGGACGAACTTTCACACCACTTGTACTGCTTTTCTGTGTCCCCGGTGACAGCTGGCCTCAATGTTCTCTGAAGAACGTAAGCTATCACAATTTTTGATGACCATAACAAAGAGCAAGGGTTTCTAAACAAAGAACAGTAGACAAGGAATATGCAAGTCCTTGGGGCAAGTTTTGCATCTGACCCTGAGAGAGAAGCTCTCAGAGAAAGAGCAGTAACTTTTTAAAGAAGAGGTGACTCTCAGAGAATTTCTTAATAGGCCACAGCACAGATATAATAGAGTTTGTCACTCCCTACTGGCCGCTTCCCAGGAGAAGGACACACTCAGGTGCTCTAAGACTGAGAGGTCTCCACTTGGGAAATTATGCTGGAGTTTTCTGAGAACCCACACAATCTGCATGTAGCTACGCTATGTTTCTCATCTCCAGAATGTGTGTATTTTTATGTTATTTCTATCACTTGGAAACATTCTTTAAAATGTCGCCCTTTTTCTCTATCTTGATACTTTCCAAAAAGTAAACTAAAGGTTTCCTTGTCTATATAAAGTTGTACACATAATTCTACTTTGTGTCTGTCCTGTTCTGGGTATTTATTCACGTGTCCACCCTCAGGGATGGTGAAGGACACATGTAATACTATACATGCTATTTAATACCACAAATGCTGGTGAAATTAAATGAAACTGAATGTGTCACCACCAACCCAAAGCTTCGCCCATTAACAAAAAAGTGATCTTTCATGAGTTGAGGTTCATCTATGATTTTTTTTTCAACTTTTTATTATGACTAAAATGAGAAGTACGTTAATCATTTTCTAGGGGATGGTTTATTGGGAAAAGAAGAATTTATATTTAAAATAAAGCAAATTAGATATTAACTAGTTTCAAAGCTCACAGGGGATCATTGTTGAAGAATTTCTTAATAGGCCACAGCATAGATATAATAGAGTTCATTCACAGCTTACCTCTAAGGTTCTAAAATGATTTAATATCCCCGTAGAATTAAAAACAGGAATTACACTTTGGGTCTGAGGAAACCATGAGGAGTCAGTCTACAATTTGGTGGATCATTTAAGATGGTGATAAAACACTCACAACAAACAAGTAGAGTCTATGAGCAGAAAAGCAAAGAACACTAGACAGGATTGTAGGAATTCGTTGTTTTGTTTGTATTTTGCTATTGTTCTTTTTTTGGTACTGTTCTCTTTAAAATAAAAAAAGAAAAGAGCAGCAAGCCTCACTTTTTAAAAATTTCCTAATCTATTGCCTATTCCAGACCTACCTCTGAAAGGGCCCTAGGTAGATGCCCAAGCCAAGCACCAAGGTTACAGATATCTATGCCCCATTAGAGAGCTCACCTGGTGGGAAGGAAGGGGATCCAGTGCACAGATTTGGCTGCTGTGCCTTGTCAGTGAAAGTCTGTAGGGTCTTTACAGTCATGGAAGTACTGATTTTTCTATTCGTTGGTTCCTAAAATGGTTAATACCCAAATACCCTGACAATATCCTCACTGTGTAACTCTGTACTTCTCCGCAGCCAGGAAACATCTCTGAGATTCTTCAGTGGGTCAGACTTGGATTCTAAGAGAACAGAGATGGGCCAGTCACTGACCTTATAGTCAGAGAAATGACAGTTGGTGGGCTGTGTTGTACATACCTCATTTTTCTCACCAATTCAACAAAAAAGGAACAAAACAAGCAGAAGCATACACCGTACAATGATTTTCTCATAAGTGGTGTATTGAAAACAGCACCTGGGGGCCACACCTCTGGATCAAAACCTAGGGCTCCCATTCCTAGCTGTGGGCTTTGGAAAAGTGAATGAACTTCTAAGTCTCAGTTTATAATGATAATTATAATTGTTGTTGCAATTATGAAATGATTTCATGTAAACTACGGAGCACAGCATTTGGCATCCATTCACCTCTGTTTGTGACGCAGCTACTGTGTGCCAGACGTCCTACTAGGCCCTCAGGACGTAAAAGGATGAATGAGCACACTTGTTCTTCTCTTTTCAGGGGTAATGAAAAGAATTCACTTTTTATGGACCAGAGAAAGGTAGTGAAATGGTCAAAAAATGCCCTGGCTATAAAGAATTGCATCGCTGTTTTGGTTTCATAACAGTTCATCTTTGACATGGTTTCTGCTTCCCCACAGTGTCAGTACGTGTACCTACATCAGTGTGTAAGAGATGTGCTCAGAGCAAGGAAGCTACGGAGTGAACAAGAGAACCCCCTGTTTCCAATCTACGAAAATGTGAATCCAGAGTATCCCAGAGGTGGGGGTCTTCCTTCATTTACTCTTAAGAACACTTTGCAAAGTATGGTCAACCTGAAAAATTATTAATAACCTAACTTTACATCTGCTAGTATGTACGACCTATCTTTTCTTCTACCCGGAGGGTCCCCTAAAAGTGTGGAACAGGAAGGAGAAGCAAAGAGGGGAGGGGACTTCCACAGTTGAACAGTAATTCCTTATGGTACCTACTGAGCCCAGAGTGCCCTCTTTGGAGGACTGCTTAACATTCCTTTTCCAAGCAATAAGCTTTATTGAAACCAAAACTGACAGTTCAAATTGTAAAATTGTCTTGGAGAAGAATTTGGCAATCAAACTAAGAGAGAGCTTAATATGTTATCTTGTGACCTAGTATTTCTTTTACTAGCCTAAGTACCGAGAAAGATTTACACGTAAAGCTTTTCACAGTTAAAAGTTTAAAAAACACACCCACACAGTTAAAAGTTTGAGTGAAAAACTTTTCAGTAGAGGACTGTATTGGTTATTTCTGCATTACCACAATAAACAGAGGCAAATAAATTTATGAAGAGAAAAGGCTTATTTAGCTCACACTTTGGAAGGCTCAAGGCCATGGAGTTTGTGTTGACCAGTTCTGGTGAGGATCTCAGGGCAGACACAGTATAGGAGCACGCGTCAGACCAAGTGGTCCCGTCTAGAGCCAAGAGAAGAGAGAGCCTGGTGGGACCACTCACCTACTTAAAACAACTTTCCTATGAGCTCTGCCATGGAGTTTGATGAGCTCCATCTTCCAAGACCACATCCCCAATGACCTGAGGACTTCCCACGAGGCCCCACCCCCAAAAAGTTCTATGGTGGCACTTCCTAACACTTCCTGCAGACCAAGCCTTCCATCAGAAAGGACCCTTGACAGACACAAGCCATATTCTACTTAATACAATGATGTAGTCATTATGAATGATACAGACATGGATGTGGGTGTGGAGATGGATGATAGATAGATAGATGACAGGTGAATAGACAGTGGGGTTTTGGGGGGTTTTGTTTTTTGACATACATTATTTTTTTTTTTTTTTTGGTACTGGGAATCAAATTCAGGGCCTCAGGCTCACCAGGTAGGCACTGTGCCACTGAGCTACATCTCCAGCCCCTGACATATGATCTTGATATGTTGCCAGACTGGCCTCAAACTCTTGAGTTCAAGAATAGTCCCCCTTTAGCCTCCCTTGTGGCTGGGGGTACAGCCACATGCACCATACTTGGCTCAAGAATGATATTTTTCAGGATATTATAATAATACAGATATTCTTAAAAAGAAGTTGTTTTAGTGTATTTTATGTTTCTATAACAAAATGTCTGAGACCAGAATCTACAAAGAAAAAAAGTTTGAGCTGGATATGAGCTCAGTGGTACATACTTTGAGTACGTTCAATTCCTAGAACCACACACACACATACACACACACACAATAGAAGAAGAATCTATTGGTCAGCTTTTCATCATTGAGGCACAATACCCAACACCCATAAGTTAAAAGGATGAGATTTAGTTTGTTGCACAACTAGGGGAATGTATCCCATGGTCTACTAGGCTGAGACAGGAACACCATGGCAGAGGGCTGTAGTGAAGCAAAGTCGCTCAGTGCATGGCAGCTGGGAAGCAGGACAGGGAAACAGCCCCAGAGAGGAAGGGGTGCAGGACCAGGTACGGTGCCGAAGGTCACTCCTCCAGGACCCACCCAGACACACTCAAAGTGCACTTTTCCAATCCCCTAGACAGCTCCCGGGCCAACCAAGCTTACACAATTAAGCCCAGTCGCCACAAAGAAGAAACAGAAAAGGGAAAGGGAAAGAAAAAAGAGTTTTCTTTAGCTCCATTTTAGAGGTTGAAAGTCCAAGAGCAGGCAGATGCCATCTTTTCAGCCCAGTTGGGGCCCTCGCGGCTGAATCACAACACAATGACAGCATCACATAGCGGACCACGTGTGACGGTGGAAGAGATCACGTGATAAGAGAGAAAGCAAGCTAGGGAGGAGCCAGGTGTGCTCCCTTGGAGCAACCTTAATCATGCAGAAACAATGTGTTCCTAGAAGCCCTAGCCCGCGCTGGAGGACCAGCCGTAATTCCTTCACGGGGGAGCCATGAAACGCCTTTCACCGGGTCCCACTTCTTAAAGACCCCATCACCTCAGTTATGGTCACACTGGGGACCAGGCTTCAACACAGCAGTCTTTGGGTGACACACTATACCTGAAGCATAGTGTAAGAAAGAAAAGCAGAATGAGCTGGATGTGGTGGCACACTCATGTAATCCCAGCACTCAGGAGGCTGAGGCAGGAGGATCATTGCAAGTTCAAGACCAGCCTGGGATACAAAATGAGCTCAAGGCCAGTCTAAACTGCATAGTGAGACCCTGTCTCAAAAAGACAAGAAGGAAGGAAGGAAGGAAGGAAAAGAAAGAAAAAAGAAAGGAAAAAGAAAAGAGCAGAATGTAAAACAAAAACAATACATAGGACAAAATAAAAAGACATAGAGAAAAATGTAATAGTAAAATAAATTTCTCTGAATAGAAAAATACATGATTTTTTTTCTTCTATTGCAAGTATACTTCTAGAATAAGCGGGTAACACTCTTCAGATATAAAATTCTACTGAAGAACATGTAAAGCCTTTGAAGCCCTGCTTTGACCAAGCCATAACTAATTGTAGAGAAAGAATCTTCATGCCTCTTCCTGTTTCGGGCTGTCATTGCTACTCAGGCTGTCACTGCCTCCCAGAGGCCTCAGTTCCTTGCTCCTAGAACTTATCTCTACTTATAAATCAGATGATTTTCCATTGATGAAGGGTATTTCAGACCAATCTCATCTACATTTTTAAATGACTTTAAATTGGTAATGTCTCCTAACATTTTTAGTTTTCTATACCCCCTATGCTGAGGGTTAATAATCTGTAAAACTACTGTAAATAAAAAGCTACTATTTAGAGGAGTTCTTTGTAGATCAGATAATCCTTTTTTTGTTTGTTTGTTTGTTTGTTTGTTTTTGCGGTACCAGGGATTGAACTCAGGACCTTGCACCTGCCAAGCAGGCGCTTATTCCACTGAGCTACATCCCCAGCCCATCAGATAATCCTTTTGTATTATAAATAATTACCCCCTATTTATCTGTATAGTAAATTAAGGTTTTTGCTTGTCATCTTCTTTAATAAGCTCCAGGATGGAGGGAGCTCTGGGGGACCTTAGAAGTTCCTTCCTTTGTCTTGTTCTGCCTTTAGTCTTTTCTTAGGGTAATCGTGATAGAGTCTAAAAGAAGCTAACTATGGGACAGAAAGAGATAACCAGCACCTGAGGGCTACAATTCAGATCTTAGCTCCGGAACTGTGAGCTACAACTATTATTGTAATTAACCCTGAGTGAGTTACTCTGTCTCTCTGGGCCTCTGGCTTTGTCTCTAAAAGCAGAGGGGATGGATCAGCTACGCTAGTCCCTTGCAGTCCGACAATCGATGTTTCTAAATGGAATGATCTTATCCCGTAGAGGTGGCCTCATCCTAAGACATGCTCAGCTTTAATGGTTTTCACCGGTCTCTCTCATTTGTAATTTTCATGAACAGCACAATTGTGATCCATCTTGCTATAGTCTCTAATTAGTTGGCCTTCCTTTCAGATGCAGTCTATTCAAGACGTTAAGATTGTACCTGAAGATCTGCTGGATAAAAATTTTTCACTGTGTGATTAAAAAAAAAAAAAAAAAACTTCCTTCAGGCCCTACGGAGGTGCCAGCTATTTCTGTTGATACTATGTATAATTTATTACTCTGGAGAATGTTAAAGAATTTATGTAATTTAAAGGTAACAGATATTGTTGTACATAGTTATATTTTGTAGTTTCTTCTGTAAATATGTATTTTTCATAATGTTTAATATTAAGCTTTATGTAATACTATTTTTCCACACTAAAGTGTTTATGGCTTGTTCTACATAAGCTAGTGCAACCTGTGTGACAGGACTACGGGTGACATGTGTAAGAAAGCAGTTGCAGAAACACTGCCTTGAGCTCTTTCTTATCTAAGTACTCGCTGGTCAAGACACAAGGCCAGACTAGAGAGAGAAACAGCATGACCAGTTCTGCTGTATTTCTGGCTCACGAATCCGGAGATCCAAAGATGACCCAGATGCTATTAAGACAAAGATAGCTACAACATCCAAAAAAAAAAAGAAAAAAAAATAGGGCTGGGGTGCCATAGTGGTAGAATGTATGCTTAGTACATACAGGCACTAGGTTCAAGCCCCAGCACACACACACACACACACACACACACACACACAGTATTAATAATAATAAAAGAAAATTAGGATTAGGTTTAGACAGCACCAAGACTGAGCCAGGTCATGGTGCCTAAATTATTTGCTGTCTCCTGCTGGGGAATCAAGCCAAAATGGTCATCTCAGGGGCCATGTCTCTTGCAGTGCAAACCCAGCCTGCAGGGCTGCAGTGCTGACAGAAGATGATCCGGACAGAAATGCAAGAATTCTTGGGTTACAAAGAATACCGGCCACAGTGGTCACAGATTATTTTGTTGTATTTACAGTGTGGAACGGGAACACTCGTATCCATGCTGTGATGTTGGTTTCTAGATATATTCCAGTGTTTGCCTCCTCTCCAGTGGTCGGCATTCCTGGAAAAGTCATGTTTGGCTTTCCCATTAAAGGCAGGTTATGGTGGCGATTGTACTCCTAATCAAAGGATTGAACATGACAGTTTCATAGAAGCATCTATAAATATCATATAGAGCTAACTAAAAAGCAACAATAGTAAAAAGAAAAAGGTTGTCTTAGGATAAAATTTTACAGGAGACATTTTTAGTTCGTTAATGAAGTCAAAATGTCAAGCTATCATCTAAAGTTGCATTTAATCTAAAAAGCATTACACACTCTAGCAAGTTCACCCTCGGTATGTATCCCTTATTGTGACTCTAATAAAATTCACGAGTCAGACAGTGGGCATTGCCCTCGTCAAGGTGCAGTTATGAGAGCCTTCCTAGGAAAAATTTGAAAAGCATCTGGAACCCTTACAGCTACCTAAGAAAATAAGCTAGAGATGCTTGGCTTTAACTAGGTTATTTACTGAAAGAATATATTTTTCTTCAAAGGATGTATTTTTGCTTCCTATCATAAAGTCCCATAGTAACAAAATGCATATATTTAATGCAATAATTTGGAAACAATATAGGTAACAATTTCTAATTATTTCACATCCAATCTAGAGAAATTCCTGGTATTATTTAAAGCTTATAAAAATAGAGAAACACTTTTTTTTCTTTTTTGTTTTTTTGAGGCAGGGTCTCTCTATGCAGTTCACTCTGGCCTTGAGCTCACTTTGTAACCCAGGCTGGTCTCGAACTCACGATGATCCTCCTGCCTCAGCTTCCTGAGTGCTGGGATTACAGGCATGTGCCACCACGCCTGGCAGAAGGACACTTTATAGGGATACTCTTGACAAGTAATAAAAGGATTAAAAGTTCTTACAGCTCTTCATTACCCACTCTGCCTTTGTGAAATGATAGTGTCGGATCTGACTCTGAATCATGAGCACGCTATCTTAGAAATGAAAAGGAGCAACATAGTTCTCAGGGTGGCAAACATACCTACCACCAGGAAGGAAACACAGGTCAGAGATTTATAAGCTGTACTACTAGGGGTCATTTTTCCTACACTTAAAAAGAAAAGCAAGAGGAAAAAAAAACAATCTAAACTAACATTGCTCGGCATAAAGGTCATTTTCAACTTTTTACTCACCCAGAAAACTTTAGTAAGTGCCTAGAACCTTTGAGACACTGCTCCAGAGTGTACGTGTTTCTCTCCACATAAAGCAGATGTATGGCCATGATAGAGTGGAGGTTTTGTTCCTGTTTTTGATTCACCTTAGAAGTGAATGTGGGTGAGAGTTGAGATAACCAAGCCAGTCTAGGACAGCAGTCACCTTCCACAGGCCGTTCCCTGCAAATGCTGGGGCTGCTCCAGTTGCACACCACTAGATCTAGAAGAGACATCAATAAATTACCTAAACCAGGAACGAAACTATTAAGACATACATATCTGTAACAGCAAGTAACATGCATTTGCTCTGGCAACATCTAAGGTGGAGTGAGAATTACAGAAATAAACATGCCGCAGGGTAATTTTACAGTCTTTTAGTCTAACCCAAGAAATATTGATTCCTACTCCACGACTAATTTTAAATCTCCTTAGCAACAAATACTATGCTCTCTTTCTTGTTCCCAGGCAGACTAAATACATAACCTAGGTGATCTATTTATTAAATTTAGGAGCTAGAAAAAGGTCTCCTTGACATTCCACTCAATTGGATATATTTCCATTTAATTGCATCATGTGGTTGGGTCTTGGTAAACACTCCCTTCCCCGTCGCGGGGGCATCCTGTCTGTGCACCTGTGTGAGACACTTTAATCATCCCGGCTCCAAAGTGCTTTTGAGCCATCGCATCTTGGGAGAGTTCTGTCTTGCATCTTAATAATTATTTATCCAAGTTTGTTTTTATTAACTCCTTTAATCTCTCATTATTAAAGCAATTTTGCATTATCATTCTGTTGTTCTCTGGAAAGCGGCCAATTTTTTTTGTCTCTTGAACTGAGCTTTTCAAAGACTCACCTCCTGCCTAGGCTCGCACGTACTTGTCCTGAGTAATTTCCCACCCCTTAGCACCTCAAATGCCCACTGTTTCAGCACTTACCCCTCTCCCTGCTCAGTGTGTCCGTCTTGCCAGTGGCATATGATTATATCTCGTGTTTGCCTTCTCTCCACTGGTATAATTTCATAGACTCCACGTTACAGAAGAGATGAGCATAATTTCATTTTAAAATACTAAAATAGCCAACATGTACAATCTGAGATCAGTTTTATTTGGGATAGTCTGCAATTAATTTTGTTATTAGCTCTTGAAAGAAAGCCCAAAATTACATGAAAAATAATCTGAAGCCACTGAGCAGACATCCAGCAGTGCAAAATAGAACCCGCATGTTCCCCTTCACACTCTGAGTCTCTTGCCTTAGTGTGTAAGGATCCAGGTTCTCATACTAAACATCCTCCTTTTTCTTTGCTGTAAAATTATCTCCTCTGTAATTCTCATTTACTTAGCTTTCTGGGAATTCTCTGAGGTTGGAGTCTTGAAATCCTAAAGCTACCAGCTCTGTCCGATAGTGTCTGAACCCCGTCTCGGGGGTGTTAACTCATACACATGGACCAGACCCAACCTAAGCAAGAAGCAGTGAAATAACTGGTCAGGGGCATGTTTAGCAGTGCAGGGGCTCTTCAGCTTTCATTTTGTTAAAGAAATGAAAGGACTTACTCAACCAAGACAAAGCGGCGAGGAGGAATGAACGATTCTCCTCTGAGTGGCTGGGAACAAGATCTCAGCCCTACCTGATTCCTGAAGAATTGAAGTAAAAAATGCTGTACCTTCCCAAATGCCCTATTAACTTTCTGAGGATCTTAGCTGATGATCTGGAAGCACATCAGGTATTTAAAGAATGTTTCCTATCGAAGGAAACTAAATCATGACTGCAGAAGGCAAGTGAAATGATACAAAGGGAAAATATTTGAAAAAAACAACTGAACCAGATATCATCAGGGAGATAAAAATGTCATTTTTCTGTGTGGCTCCACTGTTCTTCAAGCACTTACATATTTCTACTAGGGTATACAGGTTGAACATCCCTAATCCCCAAATCTGGAATTTGAAATGCTCTAAAATCTAGGGCTTTTAAAGCACCAACATGACATCATAGCAAAAAATTCTACAACTGACCTTCTGTGATGTCATAGTCAAAATGCAAATGCATTAAACATGTTACATAAAATTATCATCAACTATTTATAAAGTGTACATGAAACATAAATAAATTTCATGTTTAGACTTGGGTCCTATTCCAAAGAACAAATTCCAAAAACATACAGAACCTAAAATACTTCTATTCCCCAGCATTTCAGATGAGGGATATTCAACCCATGTTGCCTTTTTTAGGTATTCACTTTGATTACATTGGCCAGATGATTTTGCCAATCAGGCAATTGAATTGGTTTGTCTAGTTTTATCAGCCAATCGGGTGTGTGACTAAGTGTACCGGGTCTGGCATTCTAGACGCACTGCCTTAAATTCTTGTAGTGCATGATGACTTTGAAAATATTTGGCCACTTTAGTTAAAATGCAAGGTAACATTTGATGCAGCCATGATAACAGCAAAAATCTGTTCTGTTCTAAAAATGTTTCTAGCAATGAAAATATTTCTGGCTAAAAGAATACTCTTGTAAGGAGGCTCTGGAATAAATTCATTGCATTTTATTTATTTAAAGGTTGTCTATAGAGATACATTCATTAAATAAGGAAATTTCTGGTCAATGCTCCTAAAATAGAAGTTTATGTAACGGAAGTAAAAGACATTAATAGATTTACCAAAAATTATTTTTAAAACTTATATGCCAATGCACATGATCTTATATAAGACACCAAAATAAGTTATTCAAAGCTGTCAGACAAATGCAATGTGTACCTTCTAGAATAGTCACAAGATGAGTTATGGCTGTTTTCTGCCTCATGTAATTTCTTTCAAGAAAAACCATCCTCACCCTAACAGTAAGGTCTGAGTTATGTTGGGATACTGTGTTTCAGTTGCTGTGTGTAAATAAACATCCTGTCAAGAAAGGAACACGTGCAGTGTAGCTTTAGGGATCTAGCAGAGTTAAACCATGTTCATTCACAAGCTAGTGGGGGGCCTGCGTCAGGGTCCATGGGTGTCCTCATCCCACCCATACTGGTAGGCGTCTGGACCAGCACTCTCTGCTCTTCCACGGGAAAACTGGCCAGGTTTATAAATTCTTCAAAGACAAAGATCAAGTCTCCAGTCTATTCTCTACTTCTCCCCTGTAGAAAATAATTCACAGCTCTTAGACATTCCACACACACTCTTCATTGGAAATTGCTCCGAACCTGATACTTTGGATACTAGACAGCACCCGTGGAATAATCCTTCTGTCTATGGAAGTTCATCAGACTCTGCTCCTGGATCTGTATGAAGCACAAATATATAATGTAAATAAATCTAGCAACTGAACTGATTATGTTCTATAATAGAGCATTTTTATATTTTAAAAATCATGTGTTCCTTCTCAGCATATCTGGTTAAAATGACAGTAGCTGATTCCATTATTTTTTTTGCATACTATAGCATCTATCCACAATATTGTGTTTTTAACCAAATTTCTTTGAGCAAAGAACTTCATTAGTCTATTTAAATTATGTATTTGCTTAATATATTTTCATATTTGTAACTGTGACAAAAATCTATATAGTATATTGCACACATTCTCACCAGTATAAAAATAAAAGTGCTCTTTGTTGAAAAGTGTCCTGTTGCTTATTCACTTCTGCTCATTTATTAATTTTTGTCATCCTTTTGCTCAGGATAAAGGTCAAAACTTCCTGCTTTTAAATGAGAAAGGTCTTTTCAGGACAGAACCGTGAAGAAGACGATTGTTTCAACCTCTGTTTCTGTAAGCGCTAAGTTGGTTCCCTACAGTTGGTTTTGCTGGTTGTCTCCAACTAAATTCTTGTGTTCAGTGTTTTAGTTCATTAGCAACCAAAATATCATCCATTACTCACAGGGCTGGTGTGTCCTCAGAGGTGCTGACCTGGCCGGGGCACTGCAGGCCTTTCAAAGACGCTTCACACATTAGTGACGCTGTGACATTTGGTAAAGTACTGCTGTGCCAACTTGCAGAATTACGATTTTGCCCTTTTGCCTTTTTCACATTTTAGTTGAAAGATCTGTGTCCTTCACAACTCTAGTATTTTACTTTTCTACAGCTTATTCCAGAAGTGTCTATTTTTTTAAAGTACAATAATAGATTGACACATAAAAGTAATCCTTTTTAAAATAGTTTTTGGATTCAAATGATTAGGCAAACAGAATAATTTGATTTATGGTATAAGACCTTTCCAAAGAAGCTGTTTGATGGAATTTGCTCTTCAAAAGAGAATTGCAGGAATCAGGTATGCCTGGTACAAAGAAAAAAAAGGAATCAGGTATGGTGGCAAAGGATATTGTCTGAACTATTCAGAAGGCTGAGGCAGGTGGATGATATATTCTAAGCTAGCCTGCGTAAGACAACAAGGTGGTGTCTCAAAAAGTAAAAAAGAAATACAAAGAGAGGGCTGGGGATATAGCTCAGTGGAATAAGTGCCTGCCTAGCAAGTGCAGGGTCCTGAGTTCGATCCCCAGTACCGCCAAAAAAAAAAAAAAAAAGAAATACAAAGAGAAAATATTATCAGCTGATGGTAGAACTCTGCGGAAAGCCCTTAGTACGTATGAAGCTATGGGTTAGAACCCCAAGACTGCCAAAGCTGGGGGGAGAAGAAAGAGCGTTACAATTTAAACTGATTGCTCTGTGGTATTGCTGACATAGCTTCCACAATCATAAAGTGTTAGCGTTCAATTTGGAATCAATCAGCGATGTAGGAAAACCAAGTCTCCAGTTTAAATGTGATAAACTGAACCAGGTGAGAATATGCACACCTGTAATCCCAGGTTCTAGTGAGGCTAAAATAGAAAGATTATAAACCCAAGCCTGGGCAATATAGGGAGACCTCATCTCCAAAAAAAAGATAAAGCAGAGTAGGACAATGCTGGCATCTTAATCCACTCTTCCTATTACTTGCAGAGGTGGTTCTGCCTATATTTAGATGTAGACAAATAAAGAAGCTGCTCAAAACAGTAAAAGAAAAGAAAGCTCCTCAGAAACCTGGACCCTGTGGTCATGCACAACGCTGAGACAGAGCCATCCATGCCACCTGCAACATTTTGCATGATTAATCCTCTTTTTGTTATCACATGTCTGGGGACATCCACTTGGTACCAAATCTTAGGCAGTGTTTTAGTCACATCTTAGCAAAGCTGATCACTTTCTAAAACAAAATAGAAGAAGATGGGGGGAAACGTGCTTTGTCTAACATAATACCATCCTGAAACTTTATTAAAGACAATTCAATCAAATCACCTAGAATCCAGAAGAGTTTCTACAGTGAGATTTTGAGAGAATTACTGAAGGTAGAGTAGATGCTTAGCAAGCTCTAGGCCCTGGGTTCAATCCCCACCACCATCTTTAATATATATTTAAATAAAAATAAAATTTAAAAAGAGGATTGCATTAAATTGCTGGGATGGTCATTAAATCTGTCACATATGGACAATGTCTTTTACAAATTTTGAAAAGCAGTCAAAGCTATAGTCTTATTGGGTGCCTTTAAATGTCATATAATACAATTTAGTAAATACCGCCACTCTATAAATAAAGAAGAGGCACAGAGAAGATGAAGGAACTGTCCAAAATTGAGCAGAGTAAGAATGATGGTCACCGCATCTGATGCACAAATGGGGTGGCTGATGTTCTATCGAGATCACCTAAACGAACTCTTCATACAGCCTTTATTTTAGACTTATGCGTGGAGAAAAGGAAACTGAGCTTAAATAGACAATATCAATTTTTGGAAGGCCATCTAGTACCAAAGTTCAGCTTCCAATCTGGATCCCTCTGACTTCTAAACGTGACCTCCTCACCTCTGTGCCAGTGTCTCTCAAAGTCTAGTTCCCAGGCTGGAAGCACAGCCATCACCTTGTTAGAAAGGCAGCTTCTCAAATCAGCATATCCCATTCCTACTGAATCTGAAACTCTTGTGATGGAAGGCAGCAATCTGTGCTATATTAACAAGCCCGCTGGGTCACTGCCACTCTGCACTGAATTTGTGCAGCCTCCTCACTTCATAGCTTCCCATCAGTCAAGTTTCTCTGGAAAGAAACCCTGTAACATGCCCTGCTACATAAAGAGCAATAGTAATGTTAATATTTTTGAGCATTAGAACATAATATTTACCAAATGCTAGCAGTTATTTTGTCATGTTCTACTCAGAACTACTTTATGTGCATTACTTCATCTAACCCTCTCCAACCAAATAAAGAGGAGGGTCTTATCTCCATTCTACAGGTGAAAAAACCAAAACACACAAAAAATAAATAATCTTGCTCTATGTCACATAGCTAACAATTCAAAAGGCTTGCTTTGCACATGATGGTGTAATTCTAGAACCTGTGTCTAGCCACTTCCTCATCTTTCATGGGGTGGAGAAAAGATCAAGTAACTCCACAGCTTAAATTAAATTCAGTGTTGGGCTTCCAGCTCTCAGTTTGGCTTTTCAGGCTCACATAATTCTGTAAATCACTTTTTCCACCTTATCTGATTCTTGTTAAAAGGCACATTTTTCCATTATCCCTGATGTGAATTTGGAGCTCAACAAAAATTGATACCCCAAAGATTGAAGCTTCATGTGATAAGAGGCCTTAGAATTCCCTTAGAATCCAAGGCCTTTGAACTTACCTTTTTCCTTTTTAATGATCTCAGAGAGGAAATCTATCTCTCTGAAATTCCCTCACCAGACAGGAGAAATCTAAGACAGAGAAGCTCCCACCCCTGGGAATCTCATCAAACAACCAGAAAAGATTATAACCGGAGAAGAGAAGAAACTAAAGATCATCACCATATTAGGGAGACTTTTTATCCGTTCTTCTTAGCACAGCTCAGAGAGATTGAGAGACTTGATCTATCTAAGACAAGCTGTGCTAGCCTCATGTATTCCTTCCTTCACCCTCCCCCACAGCTAGCCATGGCCACCGTCCAGAGCACAGCAAGCACCTCTTGTTCATGTCTCTCTCTTTCGGTGTCTTGGGACATTATTTAAACTTCACCCCTCTGGACTTTGATGTCACCAACTTTGTGTAGAAGTCTGAGTCTACATATATTAAATAGTATAACTTTTCTCCCATTAATTTGTCCACTGTTGGTTCATTTCAGTGGGATTTTAGGGAGCAGATAAGACTGTTTTCACCTCTCCAATGCTCTCCCAGCATTTTGGACTACAGTGATAGACAATTGCCTAATCTAAATTCTATGCCAACCATTCCCTCTAGGATTCAGGAATGTGCTATTGGACAAGCTATAATAAATTCTTAGAGCAAAGAAACAGTGATTATCCCATGGAGACCTAGCCTGTCAACTTGACAACAGGGGCCATAAGGGGAAAAGGAGTGCCCACAAGGAAGAACCCTCAAATAGAGTGGAAGAAGGGAGCCCTAAAAGGAGCGCACAACTCTGAGATTCTAGTAACTAGAAGGGATAGAAGTCAAGGCCTGAGGACTCCTGAGACAGTGAAGAAAATTATTGCAAATGAGAACAGTCCTCTCCCACACGTTTTGAGCAAGAGAAACAATGTAAGCAAACATTACCCCAGCCATAAAGAGGGAGAACTTGGTGGGGAGGCCAAGATCTCACAGGTGCTACTGCCGTCATACCCCCAAACTACAGTCATAGGAGAAGTGTGATAAAATCCTCACTTCTGTCTTCCCAATTGGGTAAAGACAGGATTGAATATCATTCACAGGCCCAGCAGGAGATGCAGGCACATCCAAACGGAACAGAGAAAGGTCAGCAAGGAACCACTGGCAAGAGGTGGGTGGCCTTCTGGGCTAGCTCAGGAATCCCCTGGAGCAGTGCTCTCCAGCAACTCCACAGGACTTTGCTGCACAGTATAGTACAGAAGAAAAGCATGGCATTAGAAGTAGAGCAAAAGATTCCAAATCCACTCAAAAAATGTACAATATTGGGTCCGTCTCAAGCATCAACTACTTTTTCTGCTCACATCTCCTGAACAGGATGAAGTCATCCTCAGGACCTTAAAGTGTTACTGTTTCCATTAACCTTCTAGAGGTCTAAACCTTCCCCACGGTCCTTCCCAGTCAGGGCCTCATTCCCCTCTGCAAACCTAGAGGTCTCTGCACTTCTGTCTAGCACTCCAGTCTGTGGTCCACACCACCACCAGACTGATTTATCTAAAATCGGAGCTCACCAATGGTGCCTGGTTTCTCATAAAGTACTGTCCAAGCTCTTTGGAAGCTGCATGGGCCTTTGAGGACATAGCTTGTGCCTTCTTCCCCCGTTTTAGCTGAAGCCACTCTTCTCCATGCAGTTTATGCCTCATGGTTTCAAACCACTTGTCAGGTCTCAAATGAGCCCTGTGGCTTTGTGCATTTTGTTCCTGTGTGTTCTGTTTTCTATATATTCCCTCACATAGTCCTCATCTCTTCTCTGACATCCAGGACCCATTTCCAGAGTGGACATGGCAAGAAGGTCATTGCTCAGGTTTCACCATCACAAAGGTCACAAATATAATCAGCTTTATCTATAAATAAAGTTTAATTAAAGTCACAGAGCTATGACAAGAACAAGAGATGAAAACACGCTCTCCCTGTTGCTTTAAATTCAAGCTATCATGAGTCAACTACAACCGGGTCGATCTATAGTCATGCATCACTGCACATTAGGGATACGTTATGAGAAATGCAGCAGTAGATGATTATGTCATTGTGCAAACATCAAAGAGTGTATTTAGACAAAATAAGCTGGTTGTGGCATTACTAGGCAATATAATCTTAAGAGACAACCATCTATATTGCCGGACATGGTGGTGCACATCTGTAATCCCAGCACCTGGGAGGTTGAGGCAGGAAGTTCGCTGTGAGTTTGAGGCCAGCCTGGGCTACAAAGTGAGCTTGAGGTCAGCCTGAACTGTGTAATGAGACCCTGTCCAAAAAAGACAAAAAAAATCTATATGTAGTCCATCATTAAATGAAGCATCACTGCACAGAGAATGGCTATTAACACCTATAATACATTATAAAGGAATCTTTAAAAAATAAATCTTTTCACTATTTGGTTAATCACATTCTTTTGCATTGCTGAGAATTGAGCCCTGGACCTTGCACATGCTTGGCACTCTCTGTACTACTGGGCTACATCATCAGCCCCATCCCAATGCTCGTACCCCTGAGACCTGCTTTTGACCTACCCCCACTTCATCGCATGGCAGGGGCATGATGGGAAAGAGTCAGAAGAAATATCCCAGGCAAACTGATCCTCTCATCCTTGAGCTTGTATGTACTTGGCCAAACCAAATCCAGTTGCAGCCAACCAGACAGCACAAAGCCAGACAAAGTGGGCAGAGCATGGGAGGAGTGGAAGGCCAAGACTGGCTCCAGCTCTTCAGCCTGTGTCAGGTCCTCTTCCTTTGAATTCCCTAAAGCACGACATCTCTGATACCTTTTTCAGGTAGTCAGCACACGTGCTGCCAAAGCAAGCAAATCTTTCAGGTGGTTAAAGACAACTTTATGTTTATTTTTATACCTCATATAAAACAGTGTGAACTGTCTACAAATACATAAAATGCTTGGGAGGAGGAAGAATCATCTCTTTAGTGTGGATCCAGGACACCTATCACGTTGCTAGACTCAAAGTAAAGTCTCAGCAGACATGTGTTGATATTTCTGAATAGTGCCAAATAGGAAGGAATAGGAAATGTCCAACCCACTCTCAACTGCACTCAACACCCCAATGACAAAGACAAACTCTGTAGTCCTGGATAACAGATAAAGAAGTCCCTCCACCCCTCTATGTTCTGGAAATGATTTTTTTTTTATTCTTCTACACATGACTAACATAATACTTACACTCTCTTTTTACTTACAATAATGCCAGGCCTAAACCCTCTAAATTCCTGTTCTTTGCCTTATAAATGATTATCTAAATTCTGTGGAAGTACTGACTAGTCTGGGGAAAAAACTTGCTACCTTGATTTGACCAAACTTTAGCTAAACTTTTCTCCTTTACCCAGGCCCTGAGTTTTGACCCACTCTCAGCTTGAGCCTCTGTGCAGCCCCTCCTTGGCAGCCACCTCTGAGAGTAGGCAGACATGCAGTAAGCGGCCCCTGTTCGGCTGGCTGACCACACAAATTACCAGCTCATCCGACACCCCCATACCCACTTCTTTGCAGCCTCGGTTAATTCTCTCTATAAAAGCCCTTTTCTGTCTGATTTTGAGGCGCTTCTAGATCTCCTAGATAGAACATTCTCCCTGTTGAAATAGTCTCTATAACTATTGTCATCTCTTGCCCCCTTTAGCAATAATTCTTTCACACAAAGCCTCTCCTAAGCCCGGTCCAGATTTACTGTGTCCAACACTGGTGTGGGTTGTCCATGTGGTTTCTCACCCACACAAGGCTCTAGGCACACGCTTAGGCATATCCAGAACCAGCATCTTCAAACAGTGATCGATTCTCCTAATGTTACTAATAAGAGCTCTGAATAGGAGCTTCTACAGGGTCTGTGAAATCAAAATCCAGGGTAAGCGTTTTCAAGGCCACTACCCCCAAACATGGCAGAGGAGCTCCTCAGAGAATGCACATGAGACCCAAGATCAACCAAGCTCTTACCAACCTCTGAGAGGTAACACTGCTCACTGGAGCTGGTAATACAAAAAACCTGCCCTCTCCAAGTACCTTCCACTTTTTTCTGCTTCCCACATGGTGCATATTTATTTTCTATCGGGACACAGTATTTGTACATCCTCTTTGTGGGGTGGAGGATGGAGCCTAGACAAACACTACTGCTGAGCTACCTCTCCAGCCCTTTTTTCATTTTGAGATGGCATTTCACTAAATTGTGCAGGCGGGACTCAAAGCTGTTTTCCCTCCTCCGCCTTCGCACTAGTTGAGTGTAAAGCCACGCACCAGCACCTCTGGTTATTTGTACTTCCTTATGGGGTATGTATGATAACTTGAGATGTGTTTATAATACGTAATGATCAAGTCAGGAAAATAAGCACTTCAGTCTGTTCAGAAAATGCATCATTTTTATCTGTTGGGAATCTTGTACTCTTCTAGTTATTTTTAAATAGATCATAGATCGTCGTGACTGGTAATCACCCTCTGTGCTGTTGAAAACCAGGACTGTGCTTTAGTGCTGTGTTTCGCTGTTCCTTATTTAACTGTTCTCAGTTCCCCTCCAGTGACCATCACTGTGCTCTGTTCTCTGCAACCAACTTTACATTCTTCATGAATAAGTGAGACCATGTATGTGTCTTACTGCGTCTGACTTATTTCACTCAACATGATGACTTCCAGATCAATCCATGTTGCTGCAAATGCCAGGATTCACTCCTTTTTATGATTTATAATGTTCTTTTGAATATGTGTGTGAAAGAGAGAGACAGGAAGACAGAGAGAGAGAGAGAGAGTGTATGTGTGTGTGTGTGTGTATTTTTCCTTACCATTTATCAAGAAATGCTCGCTGGAGTTGATTCTATATCTTAGCTATTTGAATAATGCTACAGTAAACATGAGAGTGCAGATATCCCTCTAGTATAATAATTTCATCTCCTTTGAATATATACCTGGAAGTGGAAACACTGGATCATAGGATAGAAATGTTCAGTTTTTGAAAGGAGTATAAGAGAGTATTTTAAAGCTTATCTTTTAAAGCAGTTTTGCAATGCTTGAATCTGCTTTACAATACCCTCCTTCCTAAATGTTTAATGCATATTGGGAAACTCAGTACCTCATTTCACATTCAAACATCTGATAGAAAGCATTTCCCTTTCCTAAAGTAAACACGCTCTGCCTGCAAATTCCATCTACCAGTCCTCCTCTTCCCTTTTGGATTGTTATGGGTTGAATTGTGGGTCCTAAAAATGGATATGTTAAAGTCCTGACTCCTAGAAGTTCAGAATGTGACCTTCCTTGGATGCAGAATTACTGGACACATAATTATTTAAGATAAGATCATATAGGAAGGGGATGAGTCTGTAGTCCGCCACACTGAAGTCCTTATAAAAAGTGTAAATTTGGATACAGACATGCACACAGGAAGCATATGAGCAAAAGGCAAAGGTTAAGGGGCTGGGGGTGTAGCTCAGCAGCACAAGTGCCTGCCTGGTAAGTGCAAGGTCCTGAGTTCGATTCCCAGTACCAAAAAAGAAAGAAAGAAAATGTTGACTGATTCATCTGCAAGCACAGGAATTCCAACTATTGCCAGCTAGTCACCGTAAGCTACAAGGAAGGCTTAGGGCAGATGCCACCCTCAGAAGCTACAAGGAAGGCTTAGGGCAGATGCCACCCTCGGAAGGTCTCATTTAGGCAGCTCATTTCAGGGTATTTGTTAATATAGCCCTAGCAAACAGTTTTAAAAGATAGTAGTGATAGATGTTGTCCAAGAATCTCCATAACCCACTCTCCTTCCACACAATGCCATGAGTATGCACCACTGTTACCTTTATTTTGTTATCCTCATGTAATAAAATAGTAGCCCCCCAAATCCCCATGCCCTAATCCCCAGAATCTCTGAATATGTGAAGTTGTAAGGAAAGGGGGAATTGGGTTTACAAATAGACTGAGGCTGCTCATCAACTTCCCACAGAGATAATGTTCTCAGTTATCTGGGTGTTCCCACTACAATCACAGGATTCCTTAAAAACTGAACAGGGAGAAACCCAGGGACCAGCCGTGTGAGCGAGTGTGAGTGCAGGATTTGGCCCAATTATGAGAGCTCTGAAGATGGCGGAATGGGGTGAGGAGCCGAGTAATGCAGGATGCCTGGAGAAGCCAGAAAAGATAGAGAAATGGGTGCTGTCCTAGAGCCTCTGGAAAGAATTCCGCCCTGCTGACACCTCGATTTTACCCCAGTGCGACTCATTTTGGAGTTTAACTTTCAGAAATGTAAGATAATACATTTATATTGTTTTCAGCCACTATACTTGTGCTAACTTATTACAATAATAATAGGAAATTAATACTTTGCTGTGGTTTGCATCTTCTACGCCTCCCAAAGGACTTGTTTGCTAGAAGCTTGGTGGCCAGCTTGTAGAGCTATCAGTAGGCAGTGAAAACTAGACCAGGCATGTGGAGCCCATGGCCCACAGGCCGCCTTCAGTCCTGACAATTAGAAATGTGGTCCCGTTAAGCCATAAGCTTCACACTATTTTGTGATTTTTAGCAATAGTTCTGTATCTCAATTGCATGTTGGCAGCAGTGGGGAAGGGTGCAGTGTCAACTCCACTGCTGGCACCCACTGCACACTCAGGGGAGAGGAAACCCACGCGTATCAGGTGTTACCAGTGATTTTTGTAAGCTGGTGAGCAAAGTGTGATGATTACTGATAACAATATTTCCATCTACCTTACACATGTGTGTGCCTGCAAAGACAGGCAGTTATTGTAATAAGCAGAGAGGTAAATTTTCTTATTTAACTTTAAATCTTTTTTGGCATATTTGTAACTCCACTTTCAGTCAACAAAATGGAATGCATAGAGTTTCAATGTTAAAGTAGAAAAAATATTTGATTATGTCCCTTTCCTAGACTTTTCTAAGATCTATCTTCCCAGAGAAAATACCCCTTGCTTTAAAATCCCTCATTAGCCATGTCACTGCACTTTGGCAGTTACATACCTTTGTGAAAAACTGTTTTCTATGATAAAACACATGAAGAGGAAAAATTTGATCCAAAATATCTGAAAAGTACCTCGTGAACTCACTAAGATTTGCAACCACTTCATCAAACCAGACGATGATGCATTTTAATTCCACAAAAACAGAGTCCAAAACCAAGTGTGACGGTGCACATCTGTAATCCCAGCACTCAGGAGGCTGAGGCAGGAGGATCACTGTGAGTTGAAGGCCAACCTGAACTGCATAGTGAAACCCTGCCTCAAAGAGACAAAAAATAAGTCAAATATTTAGCTTATTTTATGTTGATGTTGTCCCCTTTTAAAAAACATTCTAAAATACATAAAAATGTTTGGTTATTTACATACATTAACTATATTATATCTTACACGTGGCCTAAAATAATTCCTCTTCACTCCGTGTGATCCAGGCTAGCCACAGAGACAGATAATCGCGCTCTAGAAGGTGGGGCACAGCTGGAGGAAGCAGGTAGCTAGGGATGTGCCCTGAGGGGTAAACACTGAAATGCTGTCCCAGCCCCGCCCCCTTCCTGGCCGCAGTGAGTTGAGCAGATTTCCTCTGTAGGCCTTTCCGCCTTGACATTCGACCTCACCGCGCCAGTCTGGCGTGAACAAAACCCTGGGAAACGGTTAGCTACACTAAGCCTTCCTCCTTTAAATTCTTTCCTTAGGTTCTTGGTCACAGTGCCAATTCGGACTAACAGAAGGCTGCTATTGAGAAGTGCAGGGCATTACTGTGATCACACCTAGGACGCGGCATGCTTGTAGATGTGGCTGGCAGGAGCGGTGCAGAAGTCTGGGGAAGGAGGCGCGGGGCAGCCGAGAATGCTATGAACAGAGATTGCTGGGCACTTTTGATAGGTGCTCAGAGATCAGAATGCTGACAGGAGCGCGCAAAGCAGAGGCCAGGGTCATAAGATCTCACGTGGAAATGAGGAAGAACTTACCTACGTTTTGTCCAGTTTCTGAAATTCTGTGTGAGGCTGAATTTAAAGGTGACAGGTTAGTTTACAGGGGACCCTTGACTTAGGAATGCGATTCGTTCCCAAGGGCTGGTTGTAACTCACGTTGTCAATTGAAGGCTCAGGCTCCTCTAGAGGGCCTTCAAAGTCTCTCTCCTGTACACAGGCGGATCTCAGGATCCTTAGAGAGACACTGGCCCGGGATTTCTCAGTTACTCCCACACAGGAAAGGATGTTATAATGTTCCTTCTAAAACTCTTTAAGGGTTAAATCTGTATGTGAGACCATTGGAAGCACAAACAGGTCATAACTGGAGACTTTGGTCATAAGTTAAACCCCAAATTCCAGTTATAATCCAAGTTGTTCGTATGTCAGGCCAACTGTAATTCAAAGGTGCACTCTATTATGTAGAAAACATTTCTACAGCATTCAGGCTGAGGCGTGGGTATTGCTGGCTGCTTTCATCAGATTAATAGTAAGAATCAGGAATAAAAAATAGAGTTGCAGGATTTGAAAACCTTGTAGTTTGGCCCAAAAAGTACAGAAAAGATTGGGGCCAAGGAACGTGTAACTTTTGAAGGGATGGGCACTATGAGAAAGCAGCCAGTGCTGGTGTAGGGTCAGCACGTACCTGTAATCCCAGCTATTCAGGAGGCTGAAGTGGGAGGGTCACAAGTTCAAGACCAGCCTGAGCCATTTATTGCTCTTACAAAGAGTAGCTAAGAGATCCCTGGTTAAATCTCCAGTGAACTTGGGGTACTTTGCACCAGGACAATTGGAAAGATGCCTTGAGGGCGTTTCAGAAACTGGCAGATCCCACCTACCACAAACTAAATGGTGTAAAGCTATACTGTAAACTTCTTTATAAAACTGCTTTGAGGGCCTGGGGGTTGTGGGGGAGTTAGCTCAGTGGGGCAGTGCCTGCCTGGCAAGTGTGAGGTCCTGAGTTCAATTCCCAGTACCCATCCCCCGCAAGACTGCTTTCAGCAGAGAGCACCAGGGCACACTGCTCATACAGTGCTACCTAGGAAGTTGTTCCCCAGGATTTCCTTCACTGTACTTAGCCATTCAGGTACTCAGAGGATGCTAAAGCCACGGTACAAGTGAGCACAGCTGGCAGCCGACCTCAGTATCAGCCACATGATGCCATTTTTACAGGCACGCAGAGCTCTAGTTTCCACCCAGATTTCAAAGGAAGCCGCGTAGCGTGTGGCAGGGTTAGGGTCTCGGCGGGCAGCCCCCGAGAGAGAGTGCATGCCGCTGAGTGAGTGGAGCTGAAGTTGCAGTGGTGACCCCAGGAAGTTAGAGATGCCAGAGCTGTGGGCTGGCTCCAGGAGAAGCCTCAAACAGCAAGCAGCGCCAGAGCTCAGAGTGGCTGTGGGGGCTGCAGCTACGGTAGCAAGGACGTGGGGCAGGGCCCTCTGGGGCTGAGCGTGTCACCACACGCCCTATGTGCTAGATAGACATGGGGCTACAGGATTTGGTGTTTACCCAATCCCCCCTCGATATCCTCCTAGTCCTTCTTTTTGGAAAGGAACTGTTTATCCTATGTCATTTTGATGTTGGGAAATGAAACTCCCAACCTGGTAGATGTCCAAAATGTCGAGTTTGAGTCTGTGTTCTCTAAAATTGAGGACTGAATCCTGGGAATTACAAAGGTTAAGAGTAGGAAGAACTTTTTCAGAGAAAGAAAGCTTCTACCTGAGAGGGAAGAAGGGGGCTCAGAAAGTGGGTTGCCCACCAACCCCGCTTCTCAAGCAAAGCGGGGAAGGGAGGTGGGTTTAGGTTGGGACAGAACTATAACCGATCAATAAGATTACAAATAGAGTTGCTTAGGTAATATTGATCCAATAGCAGATCGTGGGATGGGTGTGAGGTGGGACAAAACTATGGTCAACCAGTAAGTTTACAGCAAGTATAGTCACTTGGGGAATACTGACTAAATGGGGACCAGATGAGGAAACAAGTCATGTAGCAAATGCACAGGGGCAGACAAGGACTTTCTTGGAAGGGGTGGGTAAGTACGTTTGGCCCCCCACTCCAAGGTGATTGATGCCTACTTAGAATATCAGGCCTGGTATACAGCTCAGAGGCACAAGCGCCTGGCAAGCACAAGGTCCTGAGTTTGATTCCTAATACCAAAAAAAAAAAAAAAAAAAAAAAAAGAATACCAATCACTGCTGTTGTCTTTATAGTAAGTATAAAGGTGTGTAGTACTTTTTCTCAAAGCCTGGCCTTCAGTGAATGTGCGTGCAGCCACAGTTTCTTCTGTACTGACCTCTCGAGGACTCAGCCCTGTCTGACTGGCTATAATATTCCTACCTAACTTAGTTATCTCTACTAATTGTATATTGGTAGTATGTAACTTTTTTTTAACAGGGTTTGGTAGTAAAGAGTGTCACAGAAGAGATGTTGAACTTGGACTTTTGATTAATTCGAAAAGTGTTAAAACTATGGAAATTCTTGGAGCCAGGTGTAGTGGTGAACACCTGTAATCCCAGCACTTGGGAGGCTGAGGCAGGAGGATGGTTGCAAGTTTGAGACTAGCCTGGGCTACGGAGTGAGCTCAAGGTCAGCCTGAACTGCATAATGAGGCTGTCTCAACAAGACAAATAAATAAATAAATAGAAACTCTTGGAGATGGACTGAATGCATTTTGCACTACAAGGCAGTCCAGGGCCTCTGGGGCTGGAATGCTAGAGTTTGAACCTGAGATGGCCCCACAAACTCATGTGTGAAGGCTTAATCCTCAGCTGGTGGAGCTTTCAGGAGCAATGCTAGGAGGTGGCCTACTTCGGGGAAATAGGTACTGTGCACATCTTAGAGGGTGACTTTTGTCCCAGCCCCTGGTAATGTCTCTCTTTGTCCCCCACCCCATTTCTCTCTCTGTCATGGCCACCAGGAGGTGAGCAGCTCTCTTCCACTACTGTCCAGCACAAACATCTGCCACGCACTGCCTCACTGTGTGCTTGAAAGCCATCCACAGTGACCATAGACTAAAACTGTGAACCAAAATAAATCTCTCCATCTTTAAACTGATTTTCTCAGGTATTTTGTCACAGATATGAAAAGCTGACTAACACAAGTTGTGTTTTGGTTTGTTTTGGTTTGGTTTACCTTTTTAAGACAGGGTCTTGCTATGCAGTTCAGGCTGGCCTTGAACTCACTTTGTAGTCCAGACCGGCCTCAAACTCACAACAGTCTTCCTGCCTCAGCCTCCAAGTTCTGGGATTACAGGCATGCTCTGACTAATACAAGTTCTAATTCCTGCCTTATATGACAGCCTTTTAGATATTTATGAATAGATACATGTCTTCCTTTAGTCTTTCTAGGAAAAGAGTAGTTTCTTAAAGTAGTCCCCACATGACAGTTTCCAGTGTTCCACCCATCCTGAAAAACATGGCACCCAAGCTGAGCACAGTGCCAGTATAGATCTTGTATCATTTTTGTGAATTTCAATCAGTCTTTTGCCAAAATGGGAATTATAACTCAAAATTTAAGCAATACTTTTTGAGTTAGAAATGTGGTAGTTTTCTTATATTGACAAATTGGCTGTGAACTTAATGTTCCTACAAAATGAGTCATTTGAGTTAGAACATTAATTTATTTGAGCAGCCGGGTCCACACCACTCTGAAGAAAGTGTCATCACTCTGTCCCTACACATCTGTGCAGAAAAAGTCCCTGCACGTGGCTGGAACCAAGTGCCCAGGCTTCCCCTCTGCTCTTCTGTTCCAGCTGTCTGAGCCCAGAGGAAACAATGCTTCTTTGCACGATCGTACAGTTGCACCTTTGTCCCAGCAAGAGATATAAATTACTGCTGAGACTGAGATTCAGTGGGGCCACATGCCCTGTAGGAGAGATAGGCTCTTCATGAAAGGCCTGGGTGGACTGAATCTACAGGCTTGAGACAGCCCAAGTGGCCAGTAAGAACAGTTAGTGCGTGATAGCAGGTAAGCAGAAATGAAGGGACACACTTAATTCTCACAGTGGCGTTTTTTGTTACTGGCTATGTTAGTTAGTTTTCTCATTGTTGAGACAAAATGCCCAACACTGAAAGCTAAAAGGAGGAAAGGTTCATTTAGCTCACAGTTTGTAGAAGTTTTAGTTCATAATCTGTTGGCTCCAAGGCAAGTGGCACATGGCAGAGGGCAACAGTTCACTGGGGAAGATGGCAAAAGCCATGGGGGGATGGAACAAGACTCTTTTTCTTTCTCCTTCTTTCTTTCTCTTTCTTTCTCTCTTTCTTTCTTCCTTCCTCCCATTCTTCCTCAGTACCAGGATTTGAACTCACAACATTGTGCTTACCAGGCAGGCACTGTGCTGTAGTATCTCCAACCCAGCATAAGACTCTTTCTGTATGCAGACTACCTCCCCTAGGTGAAGTATAATGCTCACATCCTTAATCCTAGCCAGAACTGTGCCAAACAGAGAATTGACTTACTAAACACACACCCTTAATCCCAACATCACATTCTCTAGATTCAGCCACCTCTGAAAAAGCCCTAGGACCACATGAAGCCTTGGGGGGACATCTAGACACATACAGATGTTAAATTTTATGTGCCAGTTGTTAAACACACTCATTATTAAAAATTGTATAAACTTGCAACTTAAATTTTATTAAAGATACATGCAGTAAATCACTTCCTAATGTTATACACTGTACTATCACCTTGAGGTTATTTTTGTTGACCACATATATCTGTATGGTTGAAATGCTACATCATGCTAGGACTGTACCTCTGCTCTCAACTCCAGGTTCAGTGCCATCACATGGGCAACATGCGGTCAGCAACAGGGGGAGCATTTACAGCTCTGCAACCAGCAAAGCTATAAGCGAGGGCGTCCCTTCCACCCCTGGCTTGTTGTCAGATACTTCCCAGCACACCTCTCCCCACCGTGAGCCGGGACACACCGACACTGCACCCAAGTCCTCTTCAACGATCACTGCAGTCATCATGTCATCATTTCATCCAAGAATTACAGAGGGCAAAGTAAACATGTCTGTAGATTTTTTTCTTCATTGACACGTGTGTGTGAATGTCTGGCTTTGGAAGATTTTATTCACACATTTACACTTCATCTGTTTCCTCTAAATTTCAGAGTCAATTTGAATTTTATAACACAGAGTTGGCGTGTTGGATATGCTGTCTCAGAAAGCAGAGGTTTAGGAGCTAATGGGAATACTTAGCTGTGTGTGCATGGTGTTCTATGTTCCGGTGGGGTTTTATTGGTCTCTTATAGGTGGGACAATATGAGAAAGGGTATCCTTCTTCCTACATTGTCTTTTCAGTTCATGGCACCAGAGCATGGTGATTAGAGACACCCCACAGATTCTCCTCTGCTGCCAATTCCACCCACCTCACAACCTCATCACCAGTCCCCATTAGTGGTAACCCTACCCCAAGGTTTTTCCCTTCTCTGTTTCGGGAAAGCAGTAGAAAGGAAGTTTGTTTATTTATTAGGGTCAAAAGAGTTTTCATTTTTTATTGTTAAAATAATGTACAAGGACTGAGGGACGGCTCACTGGTAGAGTGCCTGCTTGGTATTCATGAGTACCTGGGTTCAGTCTACAGCACCAAGAAAAAATAGTCAGAGGACCAGAGGTCCTCCATTTGAGTATCTCCTGAGATGGATAAAGAGGGGGGAGTGGGTAAAGAGTTGAACTCCTCCCTCAGTTTCCTGGTGGTGGCAGAGGGGAAAAGAGATAAAATACTAGGCGAGATAGGCGTACAGGTGCATGCCTGTATTGGGAGGCTGAGGCAGGAGGATCATTGTGAGTTCCAGCCAGCCTGGGCTACAAAGTGAGCTCAAGGCCAGCCTGAACTTCACTGCATAACTCAAAAAGACAAACAAACAAACAAACTAGGTGAGAAAGAGGAAGAGCAGAGGGTTCCTGCCAGTCACGTGGATGAGAAGCCAGTGATGACCTAAGAATCTGAGCTTTAAGTTGAGTCCACAGCCTGGAGTCCACAGGTTGCTTGGAGGTCCCAGTAATAAAGGGCTAGGGGGTGAGGGTGTAGCTAACATTCATTGACTACCTATATCATGCCAAGAGCTATATTAAACACTAAGCATTTTGCATATATCCTCTTTCCATACATTATCTCACCAATTACCTTAGCAAAATGACTCAGAGGAATAAATTTTATTTTCAAAGTACTTAACAGATTTCCAAGAAAAAGATTTAGAAAATCTGCTTAATAATCATATGTAAAGAAGCCCCTTTTTATCTTATGGTTTCCACAAGCCACAGAGAGTCCAGCAAAGGATATGGATCAAATAAAGCTGAATGTATTGAATTTATTGAGGCTGAAGAGACTTCTTTGATGAAATCTTGGAAGCAATTTAAAAAAGAAGTTAGGAAAGGGTATTTATAGGATTTAGGGATTCAGGCCCACATGGTGTGAAACAACTGTTTTAGGCAGAGAATTTACGGGATCTGAGCCATACTTCTACCGAAAATCTTCCTCATGTTACTTTATAATGCGATACAAACCATCCCTTACAATGGCTGCTTCCACCCAACTGTCATAAGCTTAAAACATATATGCAAATTCAATAACTACTGTCCGCTAAAGGAGACAAATGTTGCTGGATGTGGTGGTGCACCTGTAATCCCAGCACTCAGGAGGCTGAGGCAGAAGGATCACTGAGTTCAAGGGCCGCCCGAGCTACAAAGTGAATTCAAGGCCAGCCTGAACTGCATAGTGAGATCCTGTCTCAAAAAGGCAAAAAAAACCCAAAAAAACAAAAAAAGGAGACAAATGTCCAAAGATAACACTCTGCTCTGTTTTGTGAATTACTGACATTTGTAAAATTAGGAAAAGAAAAAACAGGTTTTAGGTTTATAAAGTGGAAAACTGTATGCAGTGCCTTTGACAGTGGCCTTGTAAGACCAGAGACTGTTATTTATTGAGAACAAGAACTGGCATTTAATGAGATACATTTCCTAACATTAACACGTATCTTCCTTTTCTTGATGTTTTTCCTCATTAACTCTTGCTACATCTCCATTCCCATGAATGCTAGAACTATTGAAGGTGGCTACACTGCTGGTACTGAATATCACTGTCTTTCCCATGACTAAAAGCACTTCTCCAAAGCTTCTAACATTTCCAGTTCCTCCAGAGACTAGGGGGGTCTTGTTTGAATTTTTCCTCACTTTTAGATGTTGTTCAGATATATAAGCCCTGGGGCTGGGGATATAGCTCAGTGGAATAAGTGCCTGCCTGGTAAGCACAAGGTCCTGAGTTTGATCCCTGGTACCGCAAAAGAAAAAAAAAAAAAGAGCAGATAAACAAGCCCTAAATCTACCTGCCAGATATGTGGAGCTTGTATAATATCCATCAACTTCTTTGTGATTTTGTAAGCACCGAGGACAAAGCCTTCATAAAAGTTACTATTGGTCAGTGACTTGGTAAGGAGACATAGAATATTTTTTTTCTTTTTGTCTTTTTGAGACAGGGTCTCCCTATACAGTTCAGGCTGGCCTCAAACTCACAGCCATCCTCCTGCCTCAGCCTCTTGAGTGCGGGGATCACAAGGGTGCACCACCATGCCCAGTTCAGAACATATTTTTATATTCCAAACTTATTGGATATAAAAACTTTGCCTCTTTTCAGAGGGTGCATTAATCATGCAAAAAGCACCCCAGTCACTATCACTGTTGTACAGAGACTGGACAAGGAGGTCGTATTCCTTGAATCATATCTCCGAGAAAAGAAAGAATCCCAGAAATTACTCTGCATCAAAGGGAAGACACATCTTCTAATGGTGTTAGAAACTGCAAAGTATGGAGGAATGGAAAATTTCAAGACAGCTGTATGTCGGTACTGAATGAAGTAGGGCATTCAGAAGAATATATGCTTTTTAAAACAGGCGATAACTGCAGGGATGATTTAAGAGTTCTGGAAACAAAAACGAGTCAGTGGTAAAACTTCACAAAAGGAAAAGATCCCAGTATTGGTCTTGTCTTAGAGTAGCAGGAACTAAGTATCTGATTAATATAAACTCAAACTTTTAGGAAAAATTAGTTTTGAAAACACTTCTTCTGTGAACTGAAATAATGCTGTCACCACCACCACTATCAGCTTCATCTTAGCCACCATCACCACTGTCACTGTGTCCGTGGACTGTCACGGTTTATATCTAGATGCCCCCAAAGCCTCATGCACTCATAGGTGGGGCTTTGGGGAGGGGGCTGGGTCGTGGGTGTGTGATATTCGTCCCTGGATCAGTCCACGGGTGGGTGATGTTGGGCGGTGCAGAAGTGGGTCCCGGGGACGCAGTCCATGACAGTCTCTCTCCTCCTCCCTGCTCCCTCTCTGCCCCTGCTGCCATGGCATAAGCTGATTCTCCTTCCGGGCCCCTCTGCCGTGCTGGCCTGCCTCGGAGCCAGCCAACTCCGTGCTGAAACCTCTGCAGACTGCGGGCCAAAATAAGCCTCTCTTCCTTTCACTTGTAGGTATTGGGTATTTTGTGCCAGTAAAAAGTAACTAAAACACAGACTGGGCGCTGTGCTGAGTACAAGTACTTGTACACCCTGCACTGTTTCATTTCATCCTCCCCGACGAGAGGGGATAGGCATATCAATGCCAGCTTCATTTTAGGGCTGAGATAACTGTGGAAATTAGCTAACTTCCTCAAGACCCCACAGCTGACAAGAGGGAGAATCAGGATTCAAACTCAGGCTGTTGGACTTCAAATTCCCTCCTAAGTTCTTCATAAGAAGCCAAATTCGCCCTATTGTATCGTCTTTCTCTTTTCTAAAGCCATATGTATCTTAATGTTTTATTTCCTACAATTTTTAAAGTTCCCACATTCTAGGAAATCCAGTGTTTCTTATAACTGGAATGTATTCAGAATGATGGGTTGTTTTGTTTTGTTTTGCTTTGCTTTGTTTTGTTTTGGAGACAGGGCCCATGCTGTAGTTCTGGCCAGCCTTGAACTTACTATGTAGCCCAGGCTGGCCTTGAACTGACAGCAGTCCTCCTGTCTCAGCCACCCCGGTGTTGAGATTACAAGTGTACGCCACCACACAGATTCTATTGCATTACCCTTTGCTCCAAACTCTGCTAGCCATTTCCAATGCCCATTTCTATAACCATTTTACCCACAAGAGCTCTCCCCTCCTACCTTCTTTAAAGGTCTTACTGTCATAAAACAAAATTTTTCTGTTTTTCTCTTTCATATTACATTTTAAGAAAATTCTGATTAATTCCATTTGAATCATAACTAATTACATCAAGCTTATTTAAACATTAATCTTAGAAAAATGGAAAGAATCATCTACATTTCAAGAAACAATCATTCTTTTCAGGATCCATAGTCTTCTCATGTCCAACACAGTTTATGGCAATATGTATCTACATCCCATCCAAAACAGAGCAGCAAGGAAGAGGTCACTGTGCTCACTGTAAGGATAGAACTCTTGCCTCAAGCTTTGGAAGATGTGACTTCTGGTGAATTAACTAATGGTCTGCTCGTAATCCCGGCTGAACTGAGTCAGCACGGTGCCATGTGTGGAGGGCCCACCTGAGAATGTTGCCAGCAGGGTCAAAGGGCAACTGGAGAGGGAGAGGGCCTGCTGACGTGGATTCTCCTGGAGGAGCCTGTGTCCTGGCTTTCCTCATCATGAACTCAGCCGTTCTTATTGCCGCCACTGCAGACCCCTCAGCCTGCTGGCACAGATTCTTCATCCCGCTGGTGCAGACTTTCTAGCTTCCACCACTGACCTTTGGGCCTTCCCAGTATAGATCATCGATACAGACTTGCCATGGCACCTGGGCCTCCAGCCGGACTCATGGGCACTAGGTCTTCATCTGGATTTGTGTAGGGCATTGCCACGAGATCCAGACCCTCAGGTGTTCTTCAGGTCTCCAGTGCGTGGGCAGATCTCTTGCACTCTTCTGCATAACTTTTTGGGTGAATATTATATAATAATCCTATAAACTATGTGTCCTGTACTAAATCTACCCCCTTGTAAACCCTGACCACAGCATGACTGCTCAGCAAGAGGCTAACTTCTTTCTAAAGGAAAACATTAGAACTGATGCATAAAACTTATCTCACTTCCTAAAACTAGATACACTTGCCCGTAAATTCTCTTCCCATAAACTGATCACTCCAAAGAGGACACACTAAAAAATGAGGAAGGACAGTAAACCCCTGGGAAACTTCATGGATTATTTTTGAATGGTAGATAAAATAAATCCTATGAACTCCTGCATTGGGGGTATGCTGCAGTGACTGGGGTTTAAATTTGACATTGGAATTTGATAGATTAAATTCAGCCCCTGCCTCAATTCATTTCTTTTTTTTATTTTAAAAAAGTGAAGTAATCTATTTTTTTTTTTTGGCGGTACTGGGGATCGAACTCAGGACCCTGTGCTTGCTAGGCAAGCGCTTATTCCACTGAGCTATATCCCCAGCCTGCCTCAATTCATTGGTTGAACTAATCTCCAGGGAAACTATATTTGGAGATAGAGCTTTCCAACAAGTAATGTTCAGTGAAGTCAGCTAGGTTAGGTGGCGGTCTCGTAATTCCAGCAACCTCTAAAAGCTGAGACAGGAACATCAAAAGTTTGAGTGCAGCTTGGACAACCTAGTGATTTACAAGAACCTATCTTTCAAAAGCAGGGAGTAGGCTGGTGGTGTAGCCCACTGTGAAGGCTGTGCAAAATCAATTCCTATTACTCTGAAAAGTTAAATGTGGTCAAATCCCACAGGACTGATGTTCTTACAAGAGGAGAAAGGACTACCAGGAGTGTTCCAGGTGAGAATACCATAAGAAGGGCTCTCTGCAACTCAAGGAGGAAGGCCCAGGAGACGTTTACACTGCTGGCATCTTGATCTTGGACTTCCAGTCTCCAGAATTGTGAAAAACACATTTCTCTTACTTAGGTCACCTAGTCCTTTGGATTTTGCTATGTAGTTTTCCACATAGAGGAGGAAAAGTGCCATCATCACTAAAAGTGAAAACGTGTGGCTTTGTAATTATTGCCAAGCAGTAGACAGCGAGGAAACACATTGCAGGATGGCAAACTAGAGACCTTTGTTATGTTTTAACAAACCATTAGGTAAAATTATCACCACCAGCACATTGGAAGGCAAACAAATTATGGGGCAAGTGGAATGATGGGAAAAGTAGAACAATGATGTGCAATGGGTGTTGCTTAGTAAGATGATGTTCTAGACCATTCTGCGTTGTTGTAACAAAATACTCCAGGCTGGATGGTTTGGCTCCAGAGCGTGGCACTTGCACGTAGCATTGATGAAGGCATCACCATTGTAGGGGCACACGTGAAGGTGACAGTCAGCAAGGGATAATCAGCAGGCTCCCTTATTACAATCTGCTCTTGTGGAATCCAATCCAGCTCCGTGAATGAGTCCCTTCTGAGGGCTGTGGCTCCAAGGCCTTACCTATTAAAGGCTCCATTCCCTCAACACCACTGCCTTGAATACCAAGCCTCCAGTGTACGAGCCTCAGGTGCACAAATGACAGCCAGACTCTAAACACATATGCTGAATAGTTGAAGTGAGATAAGAAAATAACAAAGCAAAAATTAAAAATAGTTTGCCAATAGCTAACATAGCTTTTTACATAAGCTATGCCCTGAAGTTAACCTGCTTATGTACTCCAAAGAGCAGGAGATGCGAGTATTTTTTAGTCTTTTCTACAAGTCTCCATTACCTACTACTGGCCAGACAAGGGAATCAGTTCGGTAGAAGAGACTAAAGGGGTGTTGCATTTGCACTTAAACTCACAGCTCCAGGAAGTTTCAAGGTGGCTGCCATTAAACTGAGGGAGCAATGAATAGATAAACAGCAACTGCAGGCTGGAGAACTACAAGCACAATAGCTCTCTGGCTATCGCTACTTTTGTATGAAATGACTGAAAGCAAATGGACCAAAGACCCATTGTAGCGCCTTTTGTTTTTGCAGTCCTAGTGAATGGGCCCAAGGCCTTCGCACTGAGCTATGTGGCCAGTCCCCCACCCTTTTTCTTTTTTCTTTACTTTTTGGGATGGCAGTCTTGCTTAATAGCTAAGTTACCCAGGATGGGTTTGAATCTGTGACCTTCCTTGCCTCTCACAGTGCTAAGATTACAAGTATGAGCCACACTGGGATTCTGAGCGTTTCACTGTTTTTGACAGTGTTGTATTATCAGCGCTGTGCTCACCCTTAAAATGCTAGACAATACTCCACTACCACTCAGAATTCATGCACAGCATTGAGTTGAGTTCAGATGTTGTGACTGAAAATTTCATACACACACACTCATACACCCAAGAAGCTATGAAAAGGTTTATTATTCACATACTGAGACTTTCCAGGGAAACAGAACAGGTTCCCAAATGGATCCACAAATGGTTAGACTGGCTTGCAATCTGCTGTTCTTAGATGTGAGGCTGAGGTGAAGATTCCTGCAAGCAGCCCAGGGTTGTGTGACTTGAACTTCTGAGGCCAGTGAGGAGCCACCCTGGTTTTTGTCAGCTTTGTCACCCAGCTGTGGAATGCAAGGAGGAAAGTGAAGCTTAACAGTGGTCAGAAATCAAATGCTAAAAATGGAGTTGCGTCCTTCGACAGTCAAGTGAACTGTAACCCTGGCCCATAAAGAGCTTATGTTTGCTTAATCCTAAGGTTTAAATTCCTAAGGCAATTTAGGTTTATAAATCTGCACCAGCAGAGAGGGTAGGCAAAGGGGCTGCAAAAGCTATACTACCTGTGAAAGCGGATATGGGGTTGGATTAGCGAGAATTTGCTGGAGCTCAAACTAGGACCCAGAGAGGACATTGTACAAAGCGATTCTTCCCTGCCAGAGCACAGGGTCCCTGCCACGCCTGCTCAGCAGGTTTTCCTCATGGCACGCGCCGCTGCCTGCTGTCATGTTTCTTGTCTTTCACTCCACGGCTCCTTTTCCCTTTCAATAACAGAACTCTCCCCCAGAGTTTCAGTAGGACGCTTGTCTAGTTGATAACAAGTGTCAGCTTTCCTTGCAGCTGGATATGGCTCTAGTAAGTGCTGATGAATGAACTGCACGCAGAAGTGATGGGCAAAAGTTCCGGGAAAGGAAATAGATTGCTCTCAACTTTCTCTTCCAAGGTGCAAAGCGGATGTCCTTTAAGACAGTAGTGACAATAGCATGTACAAGTCCCTTGATAATGAAGAAAAACAGGCAGAGAAATCTTAGATCTTTTAGGTAACTTCTGAAACACAGACACCAACTTGCTCTTGACTCATTTATGACAGTCCTCTGGGGTAGCTGTACGAGGCAGAAATAAACCTGTTTTACACAGGTCATATTTGGGGGCCCTTTGTGGTAGCAGCCCTACAAAAAGAAAATGAAAATATTAAGGTTTCTTGACAATCTTCAAATGTCCTCTTCTCCTTGTTCTTTTGGTTTTACCTTCAATGACAAGTGTGCCAATTAATCTTAATTATCAGCTTCACCGGATGAGGGGACTCCTAGAGAGGGGATTGGAGCACGAGGGATTAATCCACTGACGTTCACAGCTGAATACTCTGCTGGGAGGCGGGGCTCAGCTGGAGGTGAGCCGCCTCCGCTAAGGAAATACCTCTTGCTGGTGCCCTTCTCCTGGCCTCTGCTTCCTGCCACCATGAAGGAGCAGCTCTGCCACCCGACACCCTCGGCCCTGATGTTCCTACCTTGCAGTGGACTAATCCCTCAAATTGTGAGCAAATTTAAATCTCTCATTTACATAGCAGATATCAGAAATCTTGTCCCAGCAATGAGAATGCTGACTAATAAACCCGGCATAAACAAGGAGCCTCAAGTTTAGCCGGCTACAAACAACTCAGACCCTAAACCTAAAGAGGACCTCATGCATTCCGTATGCTTTTCCTCTTTTCCAAACATCAGCCTACAGAATACAGCTGTGCATATTCCTTGGAGCTAAATGGAAGTATCTGCTTAACATAAATCATAAGTATCAAACTGACAAATGAAAATTCAGACTGATATGTCAATTTCTTTTTTCTAACACAGACACTTGTCCATACACTACTAAGTTTGTTCTACTCTCTGCAGTCAAGCAAGTACACATCACTGGATAAAGATAGAATGAATCAAGTGACTTCATCTCCCACCATGTGATGCAAAGATGATTTTCTCGATTCCGTTTTCTGTTAGTCTATGCTTCAGAATAGGTTGCTGTGTTGCTAAGACAACAAGGATTCTGCAACAGAAAACTGGGATTGAAGTCAAGGCAGTTAGCTGCCTCAAAGGGTGTCACAAATAATGTGTCCAAGGCCGTTTTGCACAGGCCTGTACCACTTGAATAAAACAAAAAAGGTGACTGTACTCATCCAACATTCTTCCACAGAAGGCCAGGACACCCTTGATAATTTGAAAATACGGGAACGCAGACTGAAAGAAAACCTCCTTCCATTAACACAGATGTTCCAAAGCTCTGTGGAAATAACTGAGGAACTTGTCGTTAAATTCTAGTTTGCCCTTATTCTAATAGAATATCTGTAGAAGATGAGAAGAAAAAACAATTATGGGGTCAGCTGTTCCTTCACTAAAAAAGTACATTTCTTCTAAGCAAAGGTTTAATTCGAGGTGGTAAATAAACATGGGAGGTTTGATATTCACTGAGGCCTGTGACTGATTTTTGGAATTTCAATTTGTGAACAGAAGGAAAGAACATTCTCTTCAATGCACTTTTGATCAAGGCCCAGAAGGCTCAGCAGCAGCGGCAGGACACTAACCCATGTCCACGTTCCTCCGAACAGCTGCTGTAACCTCCCTGCTGTAAAGCCCAGAACACAAAGGCAAGGACAAGGAAAACCAAAGCGCGAGAACTGGCTTTAAATTGCTCCCTGACCTAAAAGAAATGAGAAATGAAAACAACATTTAACTATAACCTGAAGCGTCTCCCTCACATCGTGTATATTTTATCGCACCAAGATAAAAATCCACCAGAAATAACAAACAGGTGAATGCAGGAGCTCTGGGCTGTCAGAGACTGCGCGGGCCTTCTTCAGAGTCCTCCTTTTCAAAGAAGGAATGCGGTGAACCCCGCCAGCCAGCGAGGCCGAGTCAGGGAGTGGGGAACATTTTCCCTGCTCTGAGGGAAGGAGGGGGAAGGAGTGGAGACCGAGTTACCTTGTTCAAGCAGGTGTCGAAAGATACTCTTTTAATGGTGGAAATTGAAGGACAGGCAGTAAGGTCAAGAGTTCTGCAGGAATTCTCTTAAGAAAAAGTTCAATCTACAGTCAAATAAACAGAAAATCTTTTCTTTAAACCTTAGTGTTCTAAGCATAAAAAAGGAAATAGAAAAGAACACAGACCACTCTCTTTTAATATTTTTAAGTAGCATAAGTCATAATGGTTTGTATACTACACTATACAAGTGATATACTGTTACTTTCCAAAGAAAATCAACTTCTTGTTGGGTTTTTTTGCAACAGTTACTCCATACAGCTAAGGGCTGGACCCTTAACCCTCACTAGGACACATGGAATATATGCTATGAGGTTCTAAGTCTTCCAGTTGTGCCTGTTTCTGCTGCCACTGAGGGAGGAACCTCTCAGAGACCTGCCGTGGCCCGTTCCATCTCCTGCGCCAGGAAACGCGGGCTCTGCAGGTGCGCGGGTGCCTACATGGGCAGCTTCTGTGCTTTGCTTCCCACAAGCCTGCTCGCCTTTAAGAGAACTTGCGCTTCTTCATGGCTTCTGCTTTCACTGCCAGGCTCTTGGCGCAGATGGTCAGGACCACAATGAGAACACCCACCACGAAGGTCACCACGGGCCAAAGGAAGCAGTGCAGGAGGACAATTTCATCATGAGTGCGGTGCAGGAGCACATCATCCGGTCTGCAAGACAGTGAAGAGGAGAGAAAGAGTGGTCAACTGCCTTAGCATGGCATTGGGAATGTCTTGCCACCAGGAGCCAAGCTCGCTTCCCAGCCCAAAGGGAAGAATCACCCTTGAAAGTGAAGTCCTCATTCTGACTGTAAATACTATACTTTGAGCTGGGCGTGGTGGCGCATGCCTGTAATGCCAGCTCTTAGGAGGCTGAGGTAGGCTTGCTGAGAGTTTTGAAGTCAGCCTGGGCTACAAAGTGAGCTCAAGGCCAGCCTGAACTGTATAGTGAGACCCTGTCTCACAAAGACCAAAAACAAAAAAAAACTCCAAAAACTCTACTTTGTAGTTCAAATGCATTTCAAAAATTATGAGCTCTTGAATCAAGTCACTGGTGCAAATTTGCATATTACTTATAATCTGCATGTTGCATTATGTCAAACGTGTAGGACTCACTTGTGCTATTATGTCCCCTGTTCTAAGCTGTTTAATGTATTCAATTTTCTCATGTATCCCGTAATATTCACTGGTCAAGGGACTTGAATTAATCTGAAAATTACTGATGGATGGGTCTTTTCCAACCAACCTAAACTGGTCTTCGGCACTTAGATCAGAGCCGGTAAAATTTATTTATTTATTTTTTGTCTTTTTGAGACAGGGTCTCACTATGCAGTTCAGGCTGGCCTTGAGCTCACTTTGTAGCCCAGGCTTGTCTCGAACTCCCAAGGATCCTCCTGCCTCAGCTTCCTGAGTGCTGGGATTCCAGGCATGCGCCACCATATCTGGCTAACCCAGATAAACAATTCTGAAAAAATAATGTCAGTTAAAGCCACCGTATGGATTAATCACAGACTCAGTTTTGCTGTGTGAACTACAGGTTTTTATTAAAAACGAGCAATGGCTCAACTGAATGTACTTTTCCATGTTCTCACTGTCAGGACTAGCCATCACCCTGGACAACAGAGCACAGCTCCTACCTTGTATACTGGGTACCGCAGGGCCTGGCAGAGTGGACAAGCACTCTCAGTGAGACGTATCCCCAACCTGGATCACTTCCTTAGCTACATCTCAAACTGTCTCAGTAGTATATTCGTCTTATCAATGTGGGGCTCTGTTTCTCAAGTCCTGTATTGGTCACATTGATAGGAACTAAAAATGAGACACGTGCCACCAGCCAGGGTCTCTCATCTTTAGCACCAGAGGTTTCCTGAGAGTTGAGCTTTCATATAAAAGCCTTATATTTTACAGGATGCTTCCATTTCATCTGCAGGAAGTTTTGTTCAGTTATATTATAGCAGCTGTCCCTCCTCCAGAAAAAGAAGAAAATGGTGCAGGCTGATTTGTCCGGTTGCCCCCGAGAGCATCAAACGCTTCAGAGCACAAGGACAGTGCATTTAATAGAGAAATGCCCTCCCAAGGCGCATTCATTAGTCAGAGCTCTCGTAATTCAGAACCTATTTTCCCAGAGGACTGGCAAAGGCCACTGGGTATTTTTTTTTAATACCTATAGTGAAGTTTCCCCATGGCATTCACAGAAGCAGTTATAGAGACTGGCTTTGGAAATTACCTTATCCTTACACTGTTTTTCTTTGTTACATAATTTCAAATTTTGCATATAAAGTGAGATTGTTTTAATGACATTTCACAGTATTTCTATTAAAATTTATATTAAGTGAGGGCCAAGTCACTGGAACAATTAAAGCTAATATCCCAGTTTGCAGGAATTACTCTAGTTTCCGAACTTACATACACACACTATGTACACCCAATTTATGTGCATATCCTTTCTTCCTACTCAGTCCAGTATGGTTGGGTTTCTGTTGGTTCCCATTATTCGAGAGCCCAGCACCATAGTGTGTTTATGAGCCTGCCTTTTAATGACAGTACGCTCAGCAGCAGCAGTGTTCACTGTATGTTGAGCACTGCTGGAGCGCAGCTCCAACTGAGGGAACAGGGAGAGGTGAGAGGAAATGCAACAAAGAAAGAAGGGGTCAGCAGGACTGGTGAACGTAACCAGCGGTTTTGTTTATTGAGTGAAGTGCTTAAGTACAGATTTTTCAGGCAGGCTGCCAAACCCTTGCCCTAGATTCACCCCCAAAGTTTCTGCTTCAGCTTCTGCTGCAAGCATTGCTAAGGAGCATAATGACCCGTTCAGGACCACTAACTCCACAGATCGGCCCATTGCGTTTTGCTCAAACAAGGAAGTCTGTGCCCATTGTCATGGGGAGGTTTTGTCCTCCCCTGGCCCGGTCCCCAACAGAGCATCTCATAAAGACACCAAAGAGAACTTCCAAAACTACTTCAGAAAGTGGCAGAATGACAGGACAAGGGTGTTCAAATCAAGGAGCATATCCTGAGGCGGGCTAATGGCAATGTGTCTTATAATAATTTGCCCCCAATTTAAACATTCACTGTATTTTCCCATCACCCCTTGTAGCTATTGCTAAATGACTGCTTGCCACTGATAAGCCTGTTGCTTTTGAAGTCTTAACTGTCCATCTGTACTGTTAAGACTGTGTAAAACTGGGATCTGAAAAGCAGAGGCCAAGATACAAAAACAAGCAGGGCACAGGACAGTTGGACATAGTTTCAGTTTTTGAACTCCCCTAGAACTGCCATTTCTTTCAGCTGCGGTTACCCATAGCTGTCAGTGATGACAGCTATGTGTGCAAAGGTAAAGCTGTCTCCAAGGAGGCTCTGTCTGGGAAAGACTGTTCTGTTCCTCCAGAATCTACTGGTACAAAGATGAGCTCTAGGCTCATCAAAAGGTGTGTGGGGGAGGAGGTGAACGACAGTGTGATGTACCCAGTGCCACCTGCTATGGCTTGGGCCCAAGAAGCTCACACAGAGAAGGCTTAGTCTTCACTTAGTGATGTTCAGAGCAGGGCTTTTGGGAGATGACTGGATCATTGGGGCTGTGACATCACCAACGGATTAACTCATTGATGGACAGAATTTAATGCAGGGCTGGAAAATGATGGCAGCTTTAGGAGGCGGGGACTAACAAGGAAGTCAGGAAGAGTAATGCCGTGCAACGGTATGTTTTGTCCCAGGACACTTCCTGTTTCTCGTCCGTCTCCCAGCTTCCCAGCTACCAGGAAGTGAGCAGCTTGGCTTCATACCATGCTCCCTGCTACAATGTCCCACCTCATCACAAGCCCGTGGCAGCAGGCTCCAGGATCACAGACTACAATATTGGAAAGCATGAAACAAAACAAATCTTTTCTCATCTAAGCACGCTGCTTGTAGGTATCTGTCACAGTAGTGGACACTTGAGTAACACACCCCTAAACTCTACACTTTAAAATAGTTCCAGTGTTTTAAAAAAGGAAAAAAGATCAGGGAGAGAAGGGACTGGAGGGCTTGGATTTTTAATGCTAGTTTAAGAAATGTGCATGTTATTTCCGTAATGTTTTTTGCAGCTAATTTTCTAGGAAGACGCTTCACTGTGGATCCTCCTTTCTATCGCTACAACTGACGTTGAATCCTTTATCACTATACTGTACAACTGGGCCAAAAAGACAGCCGAGATGAGAGTGGCTGGAACCGCTATACGTGTTTTCTGAAAAAGCCTTTAGAACACGTACTGCAAACAAATGTGAATAAAAAGATGAAAGGCGGGGATAATAGCTGGAAAACGCTAGTCTGAGAACTTTATTTTGTTCACACATTTCTTGGAATTCTACCTGATCTAAGAACCTGGGGGAAATACTTCATTTCAAATCACAAAACAACATCATCCACTTTGTGTCATGATGAATGTTGTAACTGTTTGCAAAACCTTTTCTGAAATAGAAATATTAAGTATATAGACACATGTATTTCTTTAAAAATAATTAATATCTGTTCCCATTTCATGCAGTGCTCAGATGCCCCATGGTATCCTTCAACAGGAAAAATGTATTCCTCTGATTAATAACACTTAAGTTCATTACCTGGTTGTATGATTTACTGAGATTCCTCTACCTTAGGTATTTGGCCTGTTTGCTTATTGAAATTGGGACTGGAGTGCCTTTGTTGGAGGCAGCCCCTTGCCTCAGTTTCCTCTAATTTTACCAAGTAGGCAGCTTTCAGATTGTTCAGCCAAAAATTATTATAAAAGAGTTTGGACTTAGAGTTCAGTTTCCATAATTATAAATAAGTACTAAAGAGAAACAAGTAAGAATGTCCATGCAAGCCAGGCGTGGTGGCACACGCCTGTAATCCCAGCTCTTGGAAGGCTGAGGCAGGAGGATCATTGTCAGGCCAGGTTGAACTGCATAGCAAGACCCTGTCTCAAAAAAACAAAAAGGAAGAAAAAGAATGTCCATGCAAAAAAAAGATGATTATTGTGTATCTAAGGATCTTTGAAAAGCAAGATGTGCAAATATAAAAGAAGAGAAAGTGCTATAGGTGACCTCAGAAAAACTTTGTAAAGGATTGGCAGTGTCCTGAGTCTAACTTTCAAAGTATATTGGGACAATTATTACTGTTTCTTTTTTTTTTGAGACAGGGTCTTGCCATGTAGTTCAGGCTGGCTCACTATATAATCCAGGCTGGCCTCAAACTCACAGTGATCCTCCTGCCTCAGCCTCCCAAATGCTGAGATTATGACAGTTATAACTGTATTTTTCTTATTTGTTTTCTGAGTTTTCACCTTGGATTTACTATATTAGAATCCAAAGTGGTAGGACCCAGAAATCTATATTAAATACAACACTTCTAGGTATGTCTATCTATATGCAAAGAACCACTGTCTAAAGTTGTAATAATTTTTTAAAATATAGTAAGAAACATGAAGATATTTTAGGGCTGGGGATATAGGTCAGTGGCATAAGCACCAGCCTGGCAAAAACAAGGTCTTGAGTTCAATTCCTGATACCGAAACAAAAACAAAAACAAAAAAAAAGATGCTAGGCTAGCTATACCCCAAACTGCCTGGCAGTCACTAGGTCCAGGTAATTTTCACGATCTCTACATACTATTATGCTGAACTTGTACTGAATAAAGGAAACCTGGGTAAGACAGGAGGGCTAGGATGGGAAAGACAGGTACAGGGCAAGGCGCAGGGGGATGAAGGGCTGGATGTACAGACCACGCTAAGCTGGCTCACAGGATGCCCTCTGCTCTGGATGGCACAAAGACACTCCACTGAGAAGCTAGGCACCAGTGCAGTACTCGTCAAATGAGACAAAAAGACAAGGATTTGTTATGCATCACCTGAAATACAGGAAGTACACTCGTTCTGACTTTGTCTTACCAAGTAGGAGTCCTTCCAGTGTACAGTGCTTGTTCTGCTCACTAACAGGAAGAGAAAATAGTGATCTTTCTTCTTTATTTCTTTAATAGGAGGGAAGATTTCTTAAACTGAACCAGTTTACATAAAAATCTGCACTGTAATTTCCTAGTTTTGGATAATGGAAACTACCAACCAAGAGATGAGATGTCACAATCCAAAACACTTTCCCACCCCAGAGGAAAGAGAGGCCTTTCAAGATTTGCTCTCACAAGTCCTTCCTGTGGCTCTGAGCAGGTAATTTTTCTTTGCATGTAGGAAGCTAGAAAGTGATGACTTTGGCTTACCTTAGCATGATATGACAGCCTTATGCCAACCACACTCCTATTGCTTTGCCTTTTTTTCCTTACATATTTCTTTTTTATTTTTTTAAACTTATTGGGGGTGTATCAAGAATCAAACTCAGGACCTCATGCTTGCCAGACAGGTACTATGCCACTGAGATATATCCCCAGCTCTTCTTATACATTTCTAATTTATCCTCTTAATCCTCTGTGTGTGTGTGTGTGTGTGTGTGTGTGTGCGCGCGCGCGCACACATACGCGCAGGCACGCATACTAGGGATTGATGCTAAGCATGTGTTCTATCACTGAGCTGCTACCTCCCTCCAATCCTCTCAACCTTTAGGAAATTCATTCAACTCTTCTTAAAATGACATATACACATACAAGAATCAATCAAGTACCCACATTCACATATCAGGTCTACTGTAAAGGATGGAAACTTTTCAGCCGTGAAGTTTCACTGACATTTCTCTGAGAAATAAAGTGCTACATCATTACAGGGATTTGCACATGTCACATTAAAGTCTAAAAGTGCTTCATCATTACTTCAATCAAAATAATTTCACAAGAATAACTTCATTCCCATATGCCAGTCTCTGGCATAGTAGCATAACCAAAGGATAGCAAAAATATGCTAATTTCATTCTCTAGATCTTTTGAACAGTGTTATCTAGGGCTGCTTTAAATCTTAATTATTATTTATAATAAGATCTATTTCCAAAAAAGAATCTGAAATAGGTAACAAATACTGAAACACAATAAAATCCTGAGTCTGACTGTAAAGGACAAGAGCAATGTAATTAGGAGGAAGGACTAGGTAAAACCTCAGGCTAGGAAAAGCCACTGAGTGTAGCCCAAATGAAATGTATCTCTGAGTCTTGCAAGCACCCAAAGGGAGGAAAACATAGTGAGTTACCAACTGCTGTCATTACAAGGAAATGTGATAGTTTGTCAGAATAAACTTGTTGCTGTCACTAAACTAGAAGAAAAATTTTGTGTGCACTTTCCCATAGTATCTATATAACACATTCTTTCTTGTCTTTTTGAGACAGGGTCTCGCTGTGCAGTTCAGGCTGGCCTTGAGCTTACCTGGTAGCCCAGGCTGGTCTTGCACTCACAACAATCCTCCTGCCTGCCTCAGCCTCCCGAGTGCTGGGATTAAAGGCCTGCACCACCACGCCCAGCTTCTACAGTATTTCCTATGTTGAGTTGCTGTACTATGGAGACTCACTTGGACCCTTGGAGTTGGTACAAAAGATTAAACCCAAAGACATTTGAGATCCAACATGTGTTAAAAGAGGCTATACTTAAAGGAGTTTCCCTTATCTGAGTACCAACAACAAACGCTGAGGATGAGGCCACCATAAATTTCCTCTCCAGGTACTTTCATGGCCCTGAAGAAGAGAGGAAGACCAATGAGGCCTGCAAAGACAAGCATCACTATACAGGCATCCTCCTAAAACCCTCCAGAAGCCCACCTGTCCTTCCCACCAAAGCCTTTCCTCCCCCAGCCCTGGTTCCTACTACATTAAATATATAATATTTGAATCTATCACTTCTCAACTTCTTTTCTCTGAAGCTCCTGTGCACGTAGAATTGCACATCTTTTCTCCTGTTATCTTTTGTTAGTTTAATTCACTGAGTCTTCAGCCACTAAACCTGAAAGAGTAGAGAACAAAGTGTGTTTTCCTCCCCTCCACTATTATAAGTTCATTTCTGCTCATGTGGGTCTAGCAATGACATTGTGATAAAGGCTTTTAAAAAGCCTGGGAGGTGGTTCCACTAACTTCACGGTAGGTGTGGTGGAACAGGTCTACTACCCTAGCACGTGGAAGACAGAGACAGGAGGATTGCCGTAAGTTCAAGGCTAGCCTGGGCCACATGGTTAGACCCTGTCTTAACAACAACAAAACTTTATCGCTTTCCTCCATAGAACATTTCTATCTGTGGATGAAATACTGATTATAGATCTGTAAAGGTTATTCACATTCTTGGATTTTATTTAACTGTCTTGTCCGTGTAGATTGAATTGAAGTAGTAAAGTGTCACTGCCCAAGAGTTGCTCCTCAGCATTGCCTGCTGTTCGTGAAGGAATTTAAATCTAATCCAAACCTGTAGTATCTGGAGAGAACACACTGCATTCAGTTGTGCAGGCTATGCAGCAAACCGGTAGGTGTGCTATTTTGGAGGAGGAAGGAACCCAATTAATGAAAAGGAAGCAACAGAATTAAGTCCATTTTGATGTACAGAACCAAGCAGCCTTGCAAGTGCAGGACGGGGTTTCAGAACATGAACCTATGTTAGGCAAACCTGGGTTTGAGTTGGGCTTTGCAACTCGTTGGCTGCATGACCTGAGAAACATACTTAGTCTCTCCAAGTCTGAGTTCCCTTATCTGTAAAATGGGATACTAATGCTTACCTTACCCCCAGTGAATAAATACACAATGTGTGTGAGACCCTCAGCCCAGAGTGCATCCTAATCATTAGTACTGAACAAGGAGTGACTGATAATAATCATTACAAATCAAAACATGATTTTAAGACATTGGTAGTATCTCGTCCAAATATCTTCAACTGAGCACTGTACAGACGGAGTCACAGGAAATTCCTCTGATCAACATCTTTAAAGTAGATGTCTTCATTCCCCCTCAGCATCCAGTGTCCCCAGCTGTCCGCATTCCAGGCCTGCACAGCAGGCTTAAAGGAAGCAGTTAATACACGGAATAGGTTTGACAAGCAAATAATTGTTTTTAATTCTAATGATACGCATCTCAGGCAGAGATAAGAACAAATTTAAAAATTCAGTGACACTTGATTAGGAATACAAAGGAAGTTACAACCCTAAATTTACTCGATAAACAATCTATCTGTCCATCTATCTATCTATCCATCCATCCATCCATCTACATATATTGGTCTCCGAGGGGGTTGAATCTAGGGCTTTGCACATGCTAGGCAAGAGCTGTACTATGGATTAAGGCACTCATCTATTGTGTGAGAGACTCTGGGTTTGATTACTGAAAAGCAAATAACAACAACAAAACCTGCAACAACTAATAAGATATTACTGATTAAGATGATGGTCCCCACAGATGTAGTCTGACAAATAATTACATCAAACAGGTCTTTGGAGAAAGTCCTGGGAAAAACTGCAATTCTGTCCTCCTACAATAGCACACTTTAAAAAAAGTTTTGCACATGCTGAGTGGTAACTTTTTTATGTATCTGCCTGTCTTCTCAACCTGATTCTTACAATCTTGAAATCAGAGATCTTTAGCTAAAATGACTTCTGAGTTCTCAGGGAAAAAAAGGGTGATGCTTATCAAGACTTGCAAATAAGAAAGATTATTAAGAATTTCTTGAAGTCTTTAAAACAAAAGAAGGCAACTCAGCAAACCCATTTCATCCAAAGGTCAGTTGGGCATTAAAAACTTTATATTTAGAAATCTTCTGTTGTTCTTTCACTGAAAAGCACTGGAAAGAGAAAATTTAAATTAGTTAGATATTCTCTAAGATTAGATCTAAGAAACTCATTAAGTTTATGTGAAATCCTTTTCCTTTTCTACTGCTCATGAAGCTGCTCAGGAAGAGTGCCCTGTGTCACTGATGTACTAGGGACAAGCCGTGCTTCAGAGCATGATATGCAGTCCTCTGACTTCATCAAAGGCCACCATTTTGGAAACTAGATCAATTTCCTTCCAAAAATTCTTGTGAGCTTTTCTTAAGAAGACTATTCCTGTTCTTTAGGATAATTCAGTCTGTGGTTTCTCTCAGTTACCAAGTAAGTTATTTATTTTAGAAGACTATGGGTATTTTTCCTTTGCTTAAACTTAAAACTTAAGTCTTAAACAGAAACGAAACAGACAAGAAGACATCTACATTCTTCTATTTGAGACAGATGATTCTTATAATGGTTCTTATCTTATGTATCTATTTTGCAGTTATAATTTATAGTGGAAAGCTGATGTTTTAAATCAGTGTGGGAAAGACGGGTCATTCAGCGCATTGTGTTTGGGTAGCATCTGCAGAGGAAAGCACATTACTTCTATCTTATTCCCCACTCCCTACCCCCACATACACACAAATTCCAGATGGGTCAGAATTTGAACTGTATAATGAATGACACAGTGTGAAGTATACCAGGACATCAAGTACTCAGCTTGCTGACTAGGGCAAAGCAGTAGGGCCCCTTATTTACTTTGTGAAGCCAAACACCCAAATGGAAAAAGAAGTTCTTCTCACAGAAAAGATGGCACACTCTGAAAGGATCATTCACTGACCCAAGGCTCTATGTGCTTTGCTTTCTAAATGGTTGAAAAGATGGAGGAGTCTCTTCTTTGAAATTAAACAAGATGATTATCCAAGGGACTAAAGGCAGGCATGTTCTAGGTCTACCCTAAACCATGATTCTACAAGACCTGCTTGTCTCACAGGAAGGAAGAACACCGACATCGGCGGAGTGACAGCATACGTAGAAAAGATGCTTCTGAAAGATCACTTTAACGGCCACATTTTGTATCACTTCCCTGAGCTGAATCATGTTCTCAACCCTCACTTTCGGCAGAGGACATGGAAAACGAGCAGGCGATATAATCACAGTTCACACACTTGCCATGTGGGTGTGAGAAGCCGTTTCCAAGGAGAAAAAGACAAACATACTGAGGTACCCAAAATATGCATCTGAGCAGGGATTCCACTGGGTGCTTGGAAGGCCGACAAGAGCTTAAGAATTTCGGTTCTCAAGGAAATGAGGGGGGTAAGGAATCCCCTCAAATGTCACTGCATATTCTTATCATCTGAACAACACCGGGGGTAGTGTGTGCAGCTGAAGTATGCCATTTAAAAGGTGCAGCTGAAGTATGCCATTTAAAAGGAGGTCAAGAAACATTTTCTTCCTCACAATTTTTGATACAAAATCAAGATGACAAAGGCTTTTTAAGTAAAATTGAAGTGGGGGGGGCAAAGCAAAGGAGGCTCTTGGCTCAAATACCCCTGAAACACAATGTTATCAGTGGATGCGCCCAGCTCCACAGAGTGGATTTTATTCCAGGGGTTCCCAGACCTAGGAGACCATCAAGCTCAGAAAATGTGACTGGAATAGGAGAAGGAAGGGAGGGAAAATCCACATCAGACTTTCAGTTCAATACATACTGTGTGCATGCTCGTGAGGTCAGGGTCTTAGGCTCAAAGGGACTGTTTTCAAAGGCCACATGTATTTGTTTGAAATTGTAGCTGCCAAAGATGTCCTTGCATAAACAATCATGTGTATTTACTACTTGTGTTTCTACATACTGTGCCAACTATTTTCAGATAATTTCTAAGAGCAAGTGGTCATATTTACTATTTTCTTTGTCATTACTGATTTCTTCCCTGTTCAGTTGAAAAATATCTCCATCTCCATCAGCCTCACTGTATGCCTGCCAACTGTTCTCGTCCTCTCCACTCAGCTGCCCTGACTCAGGAGCTTGGCCTGCCCGCAGGAGCCTTCGCACGCCGCTCCTCCCGTGCATGCCACCGTTCCGCCCCAGCACGGCACACAAGGCCGAACGGCACAGGCTGAGTCAACATGGATGAGCTCAGGTAGGTGAGCACACATCCTGTTTTTTCCCAAAACTCTGAAAAAGATCCTGTAACTTATTCCAAAGTAATTAATTCCATAATTTATTTTCAGTACATCACCGTTAATGTCTGATTAGGTTAAATCCAATTCAGTGAAGGAAGTCAGACACCACAATTTCTTTTCTTCTATATAATACGTCTTACATCAGAATTACACTATTATTTTGGTGGGTCTGAAGAGATGACCTGAAAAATGGGTGGGGGAAAAGTCATTTGAGTATCTTTTTATTAGGCAAGCTCAAAGGAAAGGTTATTTCTTATTATAATACTGGCATTCCAGAAGGTTCCCAATGGTTAAAAGCCTATTTCATTACAATGTATTGTGTACCAGTTATTTTTTTAATCAAATAATTGCATGGTATGATACACTTTGCTACTGCATGTAGGAAGACAGAAATAGGCTACTATTTCTATCAAGGCTAGCAATGAATCATTCATCCTAACCCCTAAATTATATAGTACTGAGCACATGAATAATAGCTTTACATTCACTTCTGTTGCAGTCTGTTAAGTAATTATATCTCTTGGTTAAAATGCTTTAAACAGGTATTAAAATACTTCTAAATAATAAAATTAGCTAAATTAATTTTGAGGCTCTTTTCCTTGCTGATGAATGTTTGAAGAAAAAGTATTATAAAGAAATATGCATAACAATTAAATCGGTGGCTTACAGTTGAATAATAGAATTACAAAGCTAGAGTAATTAAATAGATCCTAACATTCAAGAAAATAGGTGGAAGTAGTCATCAGATTGGTGGACTGATGTGGTAAAGTTCGAAAAATTACTAAAAATTACAGGCCAGGGTATTTCTAGGGAAATTATTGCTTTCTTTCCTTTTCTGATTAGTTCAGCATTAATATCCCAGACAGAGGCTACTCCATCCAGGCCCACGCAGGAACATTGATATGGGGTAAAGGTGCACCTCTATGATCCAAGACGGATAAACACAGGAAATAAAATCCGTGGTATAAGCTTCCCGAGGCTTTCAAGGTGTCCCATGGCCCATGTAGCTGAGGTAAGGGCTGGGGATGCTGTCATTTCACCAAGTAACATCCACCATGGTTGAAACTAGTTCTCTCAATCTAAAGCACAAGAACAGTTTTCAGAAGTGTATGTGGCATTTTAAAAGACGTTCTTGGCACTCTGTTCTCTTCCAGTCAGCCCTTCAATATTTGCAGAACATCTAGGATACAGCAGGCACGAGGGCCGGCCCCGTGGGCGCCCCCTCCCAGCCACAGACACTCTCTTCTCTACTCTGTACTTCTACCACCCAGCATAACGCTGTTTCATGCTCTAGATGTGTGAATGCCTGCTGGCTGCTTACGGTTGAAATGCATTTCAAGACTCAGTGGACATTCACACACAGTGCGGAGGGAATGAGGAACAAGAACACTGGAATTTGCCTGGTAAAATAAAAAGGAACTATCTTGTGAGCAGATGTGAGAGAATAGGAGTGTAGAGTTTGGGGAACAAACAGACAATGTGTTGGCTGAAGAAAAGCACATCAAAGGCACCAGCTCTGGCCTGGAGCATCATGCAGCTCTGCCGCCAGTGGTGCACTTCAACATGGGCAAAGTAGCAATTTCATTGATTAGGTTTAATAGAGCTTCTTATGGTGCCCTAGTCCAACTCAGACTGGAATCCTGGATGATGGTAGCAGCTCTGCAGCAAAGGTGTTAAGAAAATGAACTCTGGCCCGGCATGGTGGCGCACACCTGTAATCCCAGCACATGGGAGGCTGAGGCAGGAGGATGGTTGTGAGCTCAAGGCCAGCCTGGGCTACAAAGTGAGCTCAAGGCCAGCCTGAACTGTATAGTGAGGCCCTGCCTCAAAACAAAACGAAACAAAACAAAATGAACTCTGGAAGCTAAATGAAGAGGCCTGAAGTTCACCTCAAAGAAGAGAGCAGAATGGCAAATTCTAGAGGTTGGGAAGGCGCAGAGCAGGGAGGGAGGGCAGAGAATAGGCCTCAAAACACAGAGAAGAGTAAATTATAGTGTTCTATAGCACAGTAGGGTCACTATAAATCACAACAGGCTACTATCTATATATTTTATGAAGAACTTGAAGAATTTGTCTTTAATTCATAGTTTAGACAAAGAAAGCATAAATATTTAAGGTAAAAAAAATACAAATTACCATGATTTGATCATTAAACATTTTATCCATGTGTTGAATCACATACTCTCTCTATATAATTATTATGTGCCAACTAAGAAAAGAGACTTGAGTCGTGACTTGGTCGCCTGCCAACTCTGTGATCTAGGCGCACTCTTTCACCTCTCTTCAGTCCCCCTCTATCTAAAGGGAGGATTATGCTTAATAATGCCTCATAGGACTGTTATGCAGATTAGGTGAGTTAATATGTACAAAGCACTTTTAAAGTTTCTGGCACAGAGGAAACACAATATATAGGTGATGGCTATTATCGGATAGGAAGAAGGAAATAGTTCTCTGTGTTCCAGGCTTTTTTAGCACCTTTCTTGATGACTTGGATACAGGAATTAGAGCCACTTTGACTATTGAGATAGTCTTAGGATAGAAGAAACAACCAATAGGATGAGAATCAGTAGCAGAACAGACTAGGACAGTCAGTCAAAAGCTAGCACTTACGTTGTTTGATCAGTTGTGTGTGTCTACATCTTACAATCTCAGCAACTATTTTGAAGATAACAACACGCAATATAGTAACCAGTGTTTATTTCCTATCACCTTGTTTTGAAATTCTGTATCATTTTTGTTTTTTTCTCTGTTTAAAATAAAAAAGCTACAATGTGTATTTAGCTGGGGATAAATAAAAAGTCTTTCATATAAGTCCAGAATGCAATGCTTAGAGCAGTTTAGAAATGAGAGGAATTTAGCAGCAGCATTTGTAAAACAGATGTGGGGGTAGGAAGTTTAAATAATGATCAACTCTGTGAATTAACAGCGGGTCACAGCTACCAAAAACGCTAGTGCTGCCTCAGTGACTCAGTTTTTGTTTCCAGAGTGCGCAATGGTAGCAGAATGTCCTGCCTTCCGCCGCACAGGCTGGCTCCGCACACTGTCAGAACAACACAAAGGCCTCTCTTTCCACAGCGGAGACAGACTCATCACAGTCTGAAGGCCCAGGAAAAGGGTTCAGATCCTTGTCCTGCTCCTTCCTGATCCATGAGCTTAAAGCCTTTGCTGTCTCCGCTGTCAAACCCAGACAATTCAGGCTGTCTGCATATTTAGACTAGTAATAACCATGCTTTTTAGAAACTGCGATTAAAAACGATATCATAAACCTTGCCAGTTTAAATGTACAGTTTAGAGGCATTCATTAGATGCAAAATAGTGTGCGACTGTCAACACTATCCATTCCCAAATCTCTTTCTTCACATCACGCAGAGACTCTGCCACCACCGAGCAGACTCCCACTTAGCGCTGCCCGAGCCCCCGATGACTTCCATCCTCCTTTCTGCCTCTGTGGCTCGTGTCTGCTGTGCGGTATTTCCCAGGATGAGTTTCTTGACCACCAAAAATGCCTGAAAGTGTGATGGGCTTCTTCAGGAAGTGATGTCCACTGCTGGCAGTTATTCAGGCAGAGTGAGAAACACTTTTCCAAAAATGATGTGGTAGGGACTCACTTAGGGTTGGAACAAATGAATGGAAAAGGTCTCCAGGTTTGAAAGCCTCACAACACATGCCCCGTGTGTCACAGGCTCCTTCTGGCCCCATTTTACCTAAGATGAAACTGAGGCCAGAGTCTTCAGTAAGTAGCCCAAGGTCATTCAGTGAGTCACAAAGAGAGCTATGCATAGAAGTGAAGTCTCCCGACGCGCAGCCCTGGCCTGCATTCCCCCATCTGATGGTGCTGCACTCTGTGACCTACTTGTCCTACAGTACTTGTATTTTTCCTCCCAAATTCCCTCAGGGATTTGTTTGAAGGCTGCATAAAGTACCTCAAATGAAAAGTGATCTGATAACATCAAATTCTTAACTTTATTGCTATGACAATAAAAGCTGTGGGAAGATTAATTTCCAAGCATAAAATCACTTTGATTAACCATCAGAAATCAGTTCCTCAGATTCACATTTTAAGTAATGTGTGGTGTTTTGATGTCAGCCTGAGAAAGAGTGCTGGGAGGAATTCCATGTATATCCCACAGCGTGCAGGAGAAGCCACAGCAACACTGCTTTTTCAGAGAGTACAGATTTGGAGGCCATACAGAGCCTTTCATTCTGATGTAATCTCTTAATATGGAACCAGACACAAATGTACATGGCAAAGGCTGAATCTGGGGAAGATTCCAGATTCACCGTTTTGTTTTTCAAGACTGAGGATATGTCACTGAACTCAATGTCTAAAGAAAAAGCCAGTATGTTCCTTTTAAAAATAAGTATGGAACCAGTCTCTTCTCCAATGACAAATTAAGTAATGTTTTTCAGAGTAAATACAAAATAAAATTAAGTAAGTTTTTACCAAATATAAAACATCTTATTTAGCAATTCATTAAAAAGTCAACAAAATTTCCCTAAGCAATTTATTCAAACTTCAGGTCTTATCTTTACATGATTTCTTAGGATTTGTATCCTAAGAAGTCCACAAGTAAAGGTGAAGTTTTTTTCTTTAGTAGTTTGTCCTATAAAGAACAACAACAAAAAACACCTTGGAAGCCAATGGTACAATTAGATTCAACATATAAATGCTTAAATGTGCTTTTAGAGCTTCATCTGTTTTTAGAGCTAATCTGTTCCTAGAATGCTGTTATGCCTTCGATTGAAAATGTTTCCCCAAACTCTCACGTGTTTGGAAGGTGACCGGATCATGGGGTGCTGTAGCTGACCTGCTGTTAGGAGGTGAGGCCTGGCTGGGGCGGGTCACCAGGGGCATGAGCTGGAAAGGGGCGCGCTCGGCCCTGGCTCCTCCTCTCTCTCTGCTTCCAGCTGGCATGGGATGGGCAGCTGGCCTTGCCCAGGGGGTCCCACCATGCTCTTTGTGCCTTGGAGCCTGCCAACATGGACTGAAATTTTTAAAAACATTGTGAGTCAAAATAAACACTTCCTCCTTTAAGTTGTGGGTATTGGGTATTTTGTTTCAGTCATAGGACAGTGATTAATAAAAATGTAAACAATTTAACTATAATTCACCAATCATTCACTATACTGGTTACAAATATATCCATATGCATGTATCTAAGTGTGTAACTATAATCTCACACAAGAAGTAATCCAGAGGCAGGCAGGCCAGTTGCCTGAGATATTTTAAATCTTAATGCTCAGAGACGCCACTATTACCCCTGAAATTTCTTTCTTTTTTAAATTTTTTTCCCCCTGAATTTCTTTTCCTGGCACTATTTAGAAGGTTCCTACTCATTCTTTAAAGTTCAACTCAAAAATTTCTTCTGGGGAGGTTTTCCTGTTTTCATGCCCTATCTCTACCTAAGCAGACTCAGACACCTACATCTAACAATGAGGTACTGCTATCTGTGTTCCAATTACTTACATGTTTGTCTTCTGTACTAGAGAGTGAACTCCTTGAGGAAAGAGGCAGTCTTATTATTTATCACTGGCCACTGAGGCCTGTGTACAGCAGTTGAGTTAGAAATGCTTGCTGCACAAAGCACAATATAATGACTGAAGCGATGGCATTTTTATGGATGAATTCTAGGAAACAGAAGAGAGTAACACTATGAAAGAAAATTAATAGTCTATTGTGCAGCAAGAAGATCTTCGTATCTCTTCCAATAGTAATGCTTGCCTCAAAGAAAGTAGAAACAAGAATTAATAATAATTAAATAATTAAAGTTTTGCTTTATAAATTCAATAAAAACTAAAAAAAAATTAAAATATTATTGGCAAAAAATACATCTAAAAATGCACTACACATTTCCTTGCCTTTTAAGGATAGTATACGGAACCAAATTTAACCTTTTTTGATGACTCATTGGCATCCTCATGAAATTCAACTACTGTTGAGGTACGAGGACTGTCTGCTCCTCTAATAAATGGCTCCAGACTGTTAACCATTTATTTCTTTATTAACTTGCACTCTCTTGCACCATTGGGATTTTATCTAGCATCTTAAATTGTAATTGTACCAGCCTTCACAATTAGAGACCAAAAAACCATAGAATTTGAGAGGTAAGGGAATCTTAGAGATCATTTAATGTATCAGTCTATCAAATTTTATAAATAATAAGTCCTAAGCAAATGAGCAGTCCTTTTCTAATTGATTGCTTTCAATTTTCTATTTTAATGGCTTTCATACTGTGTTAACAGGAAAATTGTATTCAATTTGAGCTCAGGTCATTATGTTCATGTTTCTTTAAAACACTACGGTAAGTCTGTTTTAAAAATGTATGCCAAGGTTAAACTCAATTTAATAATATATACACAGGCTAAACATAGTTTGAATGAATTTAAAAACTGAGATCATCATACTAAATGGACAAAAACTAAAAGTTTCCACTTTAAAGTCAGAAACAAGACAAGGATGTTCACTGTCACTGTCACCACTCCTATTCAACATAGTTCTGGAAGCATTAGAGCAATTTGACAAGAGAGAGAAATAAAAGGAATAAGAGTAGGAAAGGAAAAAGTAAAACTATCACTATTTGCAGATGACATGATACTTTACATGAAGACCCCAAACATTCCACAAGAAGACTCCTTGAATTAATTGACAAATTGATCAGTGTAGCTAGATACAAAGTCAACACCCAAAAATCAACAGCATTCCTACACACAAACAACAGACTGGGAGAGAAATTAAGGAAACCATACCTTTCACAATAGCATCCAAGAAACTGAAATATTTAGGAATCAATCAAACAAAAGAAGTAAAAGATCTATTCAATGAAAACTACAGCACTCTGAAAAAAAGAGATCAAAGAGAATTTCAATAAATGGAAAAATATTCCTTCCTCATGGACAGGAAGAATCAGCATTGTGAAAATGGCCATACTGCCAAAATTGTTGTACAGATTCAATGCAGTTTCCATTAAACTACCATTAGCATACCTCACAGACCTAGAGAAAACATTCCTTAAATTCATCTGGAACCAGAAGAGACCCAGAATAGCAAAAGCAATCCCGGGCAACAAAGACAAGGCAGGAGGAATCACAATCCCTAACCTAAAATTATACTACAAAGCTACTGTAATAAAATCAACATGGTACTGGCTAAAAAACAGACCTGAGAATCAATGGCACAGACTGGACAATGTGGCCACAACCACAAACACACTTAGCCACCTAATCTTTGACAAAGGGGCCAAACAAGCTCACTGGAAGGAAGACAGCCTCTTTAATAAATGGTGTTGGAAAAATTGGCTTGCCACTTGCTGAAGACTGAAAACAGACCCAAGCCTATCATCATGCACCAAACTCAAGTCAAAATGGATCACAGATCTCAATAGTAAAACAGAAACACTATACCTATTAGAAGAGAAACTAGGTAAAAATCTTGAAGACATAGGAGTAAGCAGAGAGTTCATGAACAAAAATCAAACCACAAGGGAAACACTTCAAAGAATCAACAACTGGGACCTCATGTTACTGAAAAGTTTTTGCACATCTAAAGACATCACCAGCAGAGTAAAAAGAAAATCCACAAATTGGGAAAAAAAATCCTAGCTGGCTGTCCCTCAGACAAAGGACTGCTATCTAGAACATACAAAGAATTAAAAAACATGTACCTGTCCAAATTCAAAGACCCAATCCTGAAATGGGCAGCTGAGATGAATACACAATTCTCAGATAAAGAAATACAAATGGCAAATAAATATATGAGAAAATGTTCCACATCCTTAGTCATTCGAGAAATGCAAATAAAAACAACATCGAGATTTCATCTCACCCCAGTAAGACTGGCCAGTATGAAAAAATCATCCAATAACAAATGCTGGAGAGGCTGTGGAGAAGTAGGAACTCTTCTCCACTGCTGTTGGGAATGCAGACTGGTGAAACCACTGTGGAAATCAGTTTGGAGTTTCCGCAGCAAACTAGGTCTAGAGGTCCCATTCAGCCCAGCTATTCCCCCTTCTGGGTATTTTCCCAGAAGATCTGAAAACATCATATCACAGTGATATATGTGCACCCATGTTTATAGAAGTGCAATTTGTAATAGCTAAATCATGGAAGCAACCCAAATGTCCATCCACTGAGAACTGGATAAAAAAAAGTGGCATTTTTATATAATGGAATATTACTCAACTATAAAGAAAGACAATCTTGAGGTTTTTATAGGTAAATGGTCACAACTAGAGACCATACTCGTAAGTGGAATAAATCAGAGGTGCATGTGCAAACAGCGTATTGTATCACTGGTGTAGGAACCTGAAACTGTGAATATAAATTAGGAAGTATGATAAACAGTGTGAAATGAAAGGAAACTGCTGGAAAGTAGGGAGCAGCTGGGATGGGGAAGGGAGAAGTGGAAGAAGGGGATAATTATGCATGTATGTATGTCTATATGTATGTGCAGGATGGCTAACATAGTTGTACTACTGACTTATGTCGCTTTATTGTAAGGAACAGTTAATGATTAGTTGTTTGATCAATCTTGCATGTCTATATTTGTTTTCCTGAGCATACACTTTGAAGTTATAGATATGTAATACAGCAACCATTGTTAATTCCCTGTCACCTTGTCTGTAATTCAGTTTTGACCGTACTATTCTGGTGCTACTTTATAAGTGGCCGTTTGTTAATATGTTTTCATTCTTTTCCTTTTTAAAATTAAAAAAAAATCGAGATCTGTCCACTCAGTATCATATGTACCATATATTTTTGTAATTAAAGCATGTCTTTTCAGTTTCTTGGGTGTTCTATTGCTTTATTCATTAATAAAACCCTAATTACTTATTCAATATCTAAGCCTTCAATCAAAGAATAACTAGGCTATTCACTGGTTACCTGTTTCTAAGTTATTAGAAATTTATAAGATAAAGGAAGAAAAATACAGACATGTACTATGTACCCACTATTGTGCATGTGCAATACTTACCAAAACAAAAACAATACAAAAACCCTTAAGATAGTCAATGTTCACCTCATTTTATAGGTCAGGAAACCAAAATAAAGAAGTTGAGTGATACACCCAACTTGTATAACAAGGGAGGGGTAGAAGAGAAATGTAAGATGCCTGACGTCACAGGAATTCCCTTAGGGAATTCACAATCCATAGGAGGAGAAAAGTATATACATATGCAGCTACCTGCAGCAGTGTGATAAAAAGCAACCACAGTAATGTGGGCACACACAGTACTTAAGTATACCTGCAAAAGTGAGAGAATACGAAAAAATATTTGGGGTGAATTTTAATAGTAGTAGTAAAAACAACACTAGCGAACACTTTTATAGGAGTCACTGTGGGTTAGGTACAAGCCATCTCATTGACACCTTCACAATAACCTTTTCACGTTCCCCTTCTGCAAAGCAAACTGAGGGACAGATAGGTTGGCTGGTTCGGGTGTTCATGTGAGAGCCACGGTGCTAGGCTGATTTCTAAAGGTGAAGGTGGCCCCAGGAGCAGGAAGAGCAACAAGAGCAAAAGCATCAAAATGCATGGGAAACGGAGTAATCCGAGGTGGTCACAGCAGGCAGCAAAAAAATTGAACATTGCTACCACGCCCTACTGTGATAGCTGCTCACTGGCCACCATCAATGGCTATATTAGATGAGACTGGGCGTTCAGGGTGGTGTGGCTGTAAACAATGGCTACATTAAAGTGAAATCAAAGCCCTGCCTACTTCTTTCCCTACTCCCAGCTCCTGCCATGGTGGCCTTCTGGGTCCTAAAATTCACCAAGCTCTTTCTTGCCTCCGAACCTTTGTACACAGTGATGTTTTATTCTGAGACACACTTCCTCTCACTTCTTATCTAGCTAACTCTTGAACAAGTTAGGTCTCTGAGTTTTCCCACCATGTCACAGAGCTGTGCCCTCAGGTCTTCCTGCACAGCATCACTGTGCTTTGTGATTATACTACCGTTATCACTCCAGACTAAGTGCTCCCGGAAGGCAGGGACCATGTCTGCTGTTTCGTTTGTTCATTTCTTTCTCCTGCTATTCTGTTTTTGTTTGCCCGTGACTGGCATATAACTCAATGGCAAAAGTTGAAGACTGCATTGGAAGAGCCTGGCTTTTTGTCTTATGGACAATAAGAAGGCAAAAAAATTAATCAAGGATGATGAAAAAAAAACCAAACAGAGGTTTAAATAAGTGAGACAAAATCTCATATATTGTGGATGATGAGCAAGAGAAAGACTAAGTCTAAGACCAACTGAGGGACATTTCAACAATCTAAAGTCCTAAACCATGGCAGTGGCGCAGGGATGAATTCAAGAGACCACACAGATGGTGGCCAGATTTGTTCATTGGATGAGCACGCATGTGTAAGTGTGTGTAAGCCTGCTTTGTGAGCTCGGTGAACTTTGCCCAGTCAGATTTATAAAATGAAGCATTAAAAAGCAAACTTGTAGAGAAAAGCATATGCTGTCCATAAGAAGAAAATTTCGAAAATAAGACTGAGCATTCCTCTCTCTTAGATCCAATGAGGAACAAATAACTGCTGTCCAGCAAAAATTTCCCCTCTTTAAAGGATAGTAAGTTAAGGCACAGGTAAAAGAGAAATATGTGAAGGCCACTACCTGCACAGGGAAGCTTTCAGGACATGGAATGAGCACAGCAAACCAGGCTTGCGAAGGCGTCAGAAGGTGGGCGTGGCTGAGAAAGGCTAAGCCAGGGAAAGTGTGAGGGGGACAAAGGCGCCGACGGAACTTTATTCGCATAAATAAGTATAAAAAATGAATCTACACACGGAGGAGACTGTCAGCTTCAAGGCTGAGGGAGACAAAGCACCGAAAAGTAATAAACACATTGAACAGATGCAGCCCGGGGCTCGAAGCTGCTGCAGATGACCACACAGGGACCGGCCCAGTGGCAGGCATGACTACTGTGGTGGCTCTGGCCACCGTGGGCTCTGCTCCTGGACACAGCCTGCCTCGCTAAGGTTCAAATAGTGAAAAGCTAAGATTCCAATAGTCTTCATCTTGGATTTTAAAAATAACATCCTTTTCTTGAAAATGGAAACTTTTTGGTAACTATTCTCCATGATTTCCTGCATTTTTGTGAAAGCTAAAGGTTACTTTAAATATAAAGTTCATCTTATCAGGAGCATCTGGAAGTCGATACAGTCTATTTCAATTTCATATTTAGCAGTAGTAAAAAGTGTAACAGAGTAGATGGCACCAGGAGCTGCCATTTTTCACACCTTCTAACAGCACTCTTGTTTCCTCTCACATATGTCACGATCAAGGAGCCAAACTCAAAACTCCTGCTTCCCTACAGTCACTTAAAAAATCATGTCTCGAACACTTCTGGGCTGTGACAGAACACCGCCACTTCTGCCTACACCCCTATAGTTTAGGAGCAGGGCAGTGAAATGATAGATAACGAACGTGTATTCTTTCTGATGAAACTACGAAAGGCTTAAGTTTATTGTACTAAAATTGATACAAGATGTATCCCACAGTTTACTCAATCACACCTATGTAATGGAACCCCCATAAAACTCTAAGAAACAGGGTTCACAGATCTTCTGGGTTGGTGAACACATCAAAGTGCTGGGAGAAGGGTGCCGTAGAGAGGATGTCTCGCCCAGTATGTCTTCTACCTGGCTGTCTCTGAGTTTCACTTTTATAATTAAGCTGGCATAATAAGTGTTTCCTGACTTCTATGAGCCCCTCTAGCAAATCACTGAACACAAGGAAGAGGACTGTGAAACTCAAAACTTAGTGTAGAATGGCCAAAAGCATAGGTGGAAACTTGGGACCTAAGATTGGTATCTGGAATGGGGACAGTCTTGTGGGACTGAGCCCTTTAACTTATGGGTTCTGATGCTAACTCTAGGCAGTCAGATTCTGTCGCTGAATCAAATCAAACTGAACTGCACTGAACTGAATTGAAAACTGAATGAGACCAGCTGGTGCCCAGAGTACACTGCATAACTCCTGGAGTGGGAAACTCTGCCCATTGGGTGTCAGAAGTCTATGGTAAGAATATGAAAAAAGAATTTCCCCTTCAGCACATAATACAGGTTTATCTCTTTTTAGATAGTCCACACTAACCTGGAGAAATAGCCTTTCTTAACTGGATACTGAATTTGCACAGGATTCTAGCACTAATGAGAGGCAGCCTTCGCGAACCTGATACCAAAGGGGGAAAGAAAAAGTTCATTAAGATGATCCCCAGCTGTTTAGGGCAGCAGGCAGAGAGGGTGCCCATTTGCCTCCGACTTCAGGCTCCGGCTCACCCACAGTTCCACGCAGAAGCCAGTTCCTGGTGCAGGGCTGGAAGGTCCTGGTAGCCCCCAATTCCACAGTGGGGGGCTCGGTACCAGGCTGGGCTGCCTGCTGGGCCTCTTCCCTGTCACTGCGTTCCCAGCTCGCAGGAGAAACCTCCCCATTTCTTGACCTTTTTATTTCATCCTCTCATTTTCCTCAAGTCATAATCCATTTTTATCTTATTTACTGTACACACTCAATCTTTCTTTCTTTCTGAGCAGTTTTAGCCTATAGCAGGTTCGCTTCTCTGTATCCATTCCTGTTCTCCACTCCATTACCCACTTCCAAATTTCTTTTCCAGTAATGAAAACTTTTAATTTATTTGGGCTCAGTTTCATTTCTGTGGTAAAAATACTTTAACGTGAGATCCGTTTTCAGGGTGCGGTACGCCACTCTGGTGCAGTGCTGTGTGGCAGATGTCTAGGGCTCACTCACCTTACTTGATGGGCTTCATGCCTGCTGGTCAGTAATTTCCATCTCCTCTGAGCCCAGCCACTACCACCTTACCACTCTTTCAGTCTACGAACCTGACTACTGCAGACACTTCACGTAAGTGGAATCAGAGTCTCTGCCTTGCCATGGCTGACTCACTTTAATTAGCATAGTATTTTCAAAGTTCATCCATGTTGTCACAGTTGTAGAATTTCTTTCTTTTAAAGGCTGAATTGTATTCCATGGTATGTTCACACTGTGTTCTCTCCTCCTCCTTCTCTTTTCTTTCTCTTTCATCAAAAATGGAGTCTCACTATGTTTGCCAGGCTAGTCTCGAACTCCTGGCTCAAGTGATTCTCCTGCCTCAGCCTCCTGAGTATCTTGGAGTATGGATAGACCAACATGCCCCACATATATATTTTCTTTTTTGGGAGGGAATTGAACTCAGGCCCTTGCATGTGTGAGGCAGGAGCTTGTACCACTGAGCTATATCCCTAGCCCCTATGTATTTTCTGTATTCATTCATTCATCCACAGACATTTAGACTGTTTCCATAACTTGGCTGAGAATTGTAAAATCATGGAAATGAACACGGAAGTGACGATCTCGCTTCATGATTTTAATTTCAAGTATTAACCTTGAAATCCGCATCAGAGGTAGGGTTATTGAACCTGAAACCCCGCAGCTCTCCGTACTGGCTGCTCTGTTCCGTACTCTCGCAGCGTGCCCAGGACCCAGTCTGTTTTCTGAGAGCAGCCGTCCTGACAGCTGTGAAGGGACATCAGCATCTCTCTGATGAGTGGTGCTGAGCAGTCGCTTGCACACCTGTCAGCACTTCTCTATCTATTTTGGAGAAATGTCTGCTATGTCTTTAGCCTATTTTTTAATCAGCTTGATAGTTTCACTATTCGGTTGCAGGAGTTCCTTGCATATTTTGGATCAGCTCAATCCCTTATCAGACTACGGTTTGCAAATATTTTCTCCCATGCTGTGAGCTCCCTCTTCCCTCTGCTTTGTAGTTTGAGGCAGTTCCCAGAAAACTTGACTGAACAGTCTCACAGTGCCAATGCCCTCACATTTTTTACTCATTCTAATAGGAAAATTATTTTCATAATGATCACAGTGACCTGGTAATTGCCCAAAACAGTGACTTCTCAGCACTCTTCTGCTGGAAGTAGCCTCCCCTGAAGCCTCTGTTCTGTTTTGACTCTCTGTGACTCTCTGGCTCTTCCTCCACTTCATTCTGCCTACGACCTTAGGGCAGCTCTGCCCGCGTTTCCCTGCTCACTCTGTGTGCTCCCGGAGCACCTGCTTTCCTTGCTTCAACCACAGCTTGTGTGCCAGGGCTTCCCAGATTTGTGTAACCCTGCTCTCAACCTCTTGGTTCTGAGCTGCAAGTCTGTGTTTCTGACTCTTTCAGGACCCATCTCAGTGCACCCAGAACTAGACTATCCTCTTCCATCACCAAATATGGCACCTTTCTTTTCCTTATCACTTACACTGTCATTAAGTTCTACTCATTCTAACTCACAATGTCTCATTTCTGTAACAATGGCAACAACGCCCATTCTCCACCCACCCCCACTACTCATTTAGCCCCTCCTCTGGGGTCAATGCGAGCTTTGAGAATCAGCACTGGATTCCATTAAAAAAAAAATCTTAGTAGCCGGGCAACTGGGCAACTTCTTTCACCTCTTAACCCCCACCTGCTGGCCAATCTGCTCACCGTTTAGCTTACACGCACCAGTATCATTGTCCAAAGCGCACTATTAGTATACAGTGTTCCATACAAAGGCACTGCCATTTTAGTGCACACTTTTTACTCATTTTAATACGAAAATTGTATTCATAATGATCACGATGGCCTGGTAACTGCCCAAAACAATGACTTCTCAGACCCTTCTCCAGGAAGCAGCCTCCTCTAAAGCCTCCATGCTATTCTTCTAGGACACAGGTTTTGGTTGTTCTCCAGAGTCTTCATATGTTACTCATCCAGAGAGCAAGGACTTTTTCTACATCCTTGAAAGACTTGAAACTATCCTTAAGGAAAGATAGTTTTTACCAAGTGAATGCAAACCTATGAATTGCCAGGGCAACAAATTTCACAGGATACAAATAATACTAACATGCATATAAACACTGACCTACCTTTGATATTGATTGAAATAGCAAGTAAATGGTTGGGAGCCGATCTCATCTTTCCAGTACTGTTGCCAATTCATGACGTTTTCCAAGTTCTTCTGATTTTCTCTCTTGCAGGGAGGGATATAGGAACACTAACAAAATAAACCACAGAAAGTCAACATTATTCCATGGAATGCTAAAATATAGTCCTTTTATTCTCAACACTTTTGTTTTATTGTAGAATCCTGGTGGGGATTGATGGGAAGGTACAGATATAATGCGCAACCACGGCTCTGGTTAGAATTAAAGCACCATCTTGCTGGCTATGAACACGCCAAAGGTGTCACCACTAGGCACCCTGGTTTGCCCAAGGCTGCTCATCAGCTCTTGACCCAGTATTATGATTCTGAGACCAAGAAAAGTTCCAAGGAGCCATCGTGCTTATGGGATAACCTGTCAAAAAACCATCTTAATGTGGCTGAAACAGCTTGGCTGGAGCTGTCTATGGTGGTCCAGAGCCAGCAGCATCTTGCTTTTGGCCTCAGTGACTCAGCTCCTAGTCCCCCCTCTTTTATTAGAGAGATGGCATTATCTAAGTTAGTAAATCTAATTTATATCTAATTTTTTAGTACAACCAAATTGAAATTACTAACTTATATTTTAAATTTCTAATTTGGCACAAGAAAAACAATTCCAAAGATAAAAATACTTTGTCATTAGACTATATGGGCATTTTATAAACAATGTGTTACAATCTAGCAGCAAATTAAAAGCATAGCACTCTCTCCCTCTTTGGTGGCATTCCAGACAACAGAGGGATGCAAAAGAAGTGTTGACTTTATCCCTAATTCCTCTCTGTGGACCTTGATATTTTCCTCTTTTACTTTTTACAGATCAGGCACATAGTTTTTCTCTGGACATTGCTCTTAACCACTGAAACTTAAACTTTCTTGTCTTATATTTGCTTGGACAAGAAAATCTGAAAAAAAAAATTCTTCTCAAGTACACAATTGATGTGTTTTGCTAAGGGATGGCTTTTCCTAGCCATGCCGCTGACAAAGTAGTTCTCTTAAGGGGACTCAATTACTCTAAGCAGTGTAGACTCAGCAATGCTGGGTAACTGCTCCTAACTCCAGATGTTAAAATGAACCCTTAGCAGCCATTTTCTCCACATTCAGTCTCCTACGATGAAGATGATCTCAGCTTCTATTTTTTGTTTACAATATGCTACACACTCTCACGCGGAAGTGACTGCGCTTGTGTACTTATGCAACAGCCTTCTCATGATCTCCATGTCACAGATGAGGAAATTTAGTTACTGTTCTCTCTGCGACTAAACTATATTCTGGCAATGATCATGCCCCGCTCTCACATGTGTTATCAGGATGTCTGATATCAAGGAGCAGGAAAGAAATACCAATATATTAGCTTTAAACTATAATTTGAACCACGCTCTTTTATTAGGATGTGTAATTCTGTAACACCTTGCTTTTATTTCTTGGTAAAGTTCAAACTTTTTAGCATGATGTACATAACTCTTTCTGGTATGATCCCTGTAGGCCTGCAACCTCATGTAATTCTGGGATACAGCCAAACAAAAGCACTTACTTCCCAGATCTGCCCTGTGCCATCACCTTTCCCTGTGGGGAACAGGCTTTTTATCTGCTTTTAATGCTTTTTCCTTTTTTCAAGAGCCAGGTCTGGTGTTACCTGTTCCATTACCACACGCCTCTCCCTTATGCTGCCATAGGAACTCTAACCCCGTGATATCCCAGCCGGAATCACACAGCATTCGCACACAGGCGTTTTATGGTATCCTCCCCAGTGGGCTGCCAAGTTAAGAACAAGCACTGTTATTTTTTTGTTTTTGCAGCTTCACATTAAGAACTATGTCTGGTAATGGTGAGGTTTCAGAAATGTTGGTCCAATGAGTTAACACTGTCAGATACATTTTTATTCCTAGTGATGAAGCTATTTTCAGTACTTCAGCCTTTTAAAAATACTCCAACAATATAAAGAATTTAAACTTTCAGCAAACTTTGTTATTTCCATTACACAAAACATATGTACGTATCTATTGTATTTGCAGTGCTATGCATTGTTTTAACAACTGAATCACTGAGTACCTACCTTGTGCACGTACTGCTTTCCTTCTATTACTAACAGTGATGTAGAGCTAAAATTTTCTGTGAAATTAAGGATTCTGAGCTGCAGTTAGACTCCTCAGCTGCAGTTAGACTCAGAAGCAAGGAAAACCATCTTATATGGCCTCAGTCTGCATTTGTAAGGTGTCTACCTAACTGCCCTTTTCTGGATTTTGTTTTTTTAACCTGTAAAATCTCAAAATAATTTCTAGTTCTACATTTCTATAACTCTGTTCTTGGTGATAGGCCAAGGAGGAACGCAGCATAGGAACTACAAACTGTGATGCAGTGCTTTTCCCAGAAGAGACCCTGACCTGCTGGGGAGCAGGCTAAGGAGCCTAAGCCACCATTCCAGCCAGCAAAGAGGGTCCATGTGGCAATCCTGATTGAGTTAATGTCCTTAAGTTTTCTAGGAAGCCTGCCTCAGATCCTCCCTAGACCTTTCTCGCTTGTTATCAAGACTGTCAGAATTTAACAACACATTGGAAATGAAAATTTAAAGGAACATTTCTAGAAAAAGAATTCGTCAATTCAGTCATACAAACTCCTTTTTTTTCAAGGTAGGTACTCAAGCCTGCTGGCTTTCCTGGCTCTGTACGAGGCTCAGCATGACTCTGTTTCCTTTGGAGGGCCAGAAAGAATAATGTACACTGCATCATAATCGCTATCATGGCCAACACTTTTGTCTATAGGTTAAGCATCAGTCCATATAAATATTATAATCATTGTTATTGCATAAATGAGGAAACCAAGGGGCAGAGAGGTTTAAGGAATCTTCCTCAGATCACAACGCCAAATGGGGAGCTCAGACTGCAGATTGATCTTAACACTGCTCTAGACAACCTTCCACATGTCCAGACTGTAGGGCTCCTGGGTGTTGTCTTCAGAGCTCTCTGGTGTGAGGTTAAGGAGGTGCCCTGCCCTTTGCAACCCCCTCTTAGAGAGCCGATGCAGTGCTTCCATTGGGGTGGAATTGTAGTTCAGATGACTGATGAACTGAAGCAGCCTGGTGCAGCCTTCTGCATTCCTGGTGTGTCCTCAGAAAATGAACTGTAAGTTTTTATTTGTGCATTCCTGTCTGGATTTGGCTTCAGGATTGATTTCTGGAAGCCATGGCTGAAATTTCACGTAGGTGAATTTATGGACACAATGCCTTTGACCAGGGAGGACAAGAAGCACTTCATTGGAGAAACATCTTCCTACAGTTCTGACCTATTTTGTTTTTCACTTGCAAAGGCAACACTGCCTGCACTTCTAATGGCATCACCTCCAAATACCTCCGCTGCAGTCTGAGTCCTTTGCTTCCTGAACTTACATGACATCATTTTCTTTAAAAAGTTAGAAGAAAAAGAAGCAAAAGATAAAATACATTTTTAATGTCTATCTCTTAGAGAAAGTTTTTAAAAACCTGTTATATTCATGAACAAAGTTGATAAAATTGAGTGAGCTATTCTGAGCATAAGAACATAAAGGCCTCTAGTGAGTTTACTAAGACAAGACACTATCATCACTCAACATGAAATGTTTGATTATGTGCTATTACTTATTTTTCCATTATCTTTATTTTAGGGTTTATGAAGATTTATAATAGCATTCTTTTTCAGCCTACTACATGGATTTATATTATAGCAGAAGCTTTCTTGAGTAGGTCTTTTGTCATAAATGGCTTGAGGATTACATTTCAATCATGTGGGCAGAGTAGGCAGAATTCACTTCTTCTTTTACTGAATCGTTTAAAAAATATTGCTTGAACACGTGGTCTGTTTAATTAAGTATTATTTTGTGAGGCATTTTCTAAGAAATAGAAATAGAGAAACTGTTTTTCTCTGGTTTCCTTCTTGACTTCATTGGTTTGGAAGGGTATTATTGAAAGAATACTAGGATGGGTCTTGCTGATTAAGTGTTTCCCAAATAAATTTGGTTAGACAATAAATTAACACATTAACTAGTAAAACACAGGTTGAGTTACATTTTCTATAATAGTCTCTTATTTTTTTGTAATCCTGTGAGAACTCTGTATCAGCTGCAATTTGTCACTTAAATGATATTTTTATAACATAAACCTATAATCCAAAAAACTCTGTAGAACAAAAAATACCACTGAGCCATTTATAAACCACAATATTTCAGATGCTGACACACAGTCTATATGAATATAGGTTAATTGAAAAAACATACACGAAATTACACGTCAGCTAAAAAATAAAATCTAGGGCAGGGGGCTCCAGAATGTAGATCCGGATCTGAATGTTAAATGAAAATAATCTTACAGAAGAACTTGAAGGTCAAATAAATGGCTTAGAAAATGTGAAAAGCAAGGCTGGCTATGAACAGAAACCAGAACAGAGAGGAGGTTGGGTAGAAACAAACGGCCAGTGTTCTACGCCTTTCATTAAAGTGCGTTCGGCAGAGACCTGCCCAAAAGATCTGCCCTCCTGAAATTCTGATTCACTAAGATGAGGAATTTGCATTTTAACAGCTATCCCTCTGCCTCGAAATGACAGGTTTTTAGAACTGATAATTTATGCAACAAACCTTTCTTGACTGCTGAGTGCTGGGTGGGGAGTCATTACTCACTCCTCTCCCTCTGCTTCCCCAGGAGCATGCATTACAGTGACTGGGACATATTCACAAACTGCTCTCTGACTGAGAAAAGAGGATGGGAATATTTTGGCCATGGGGATGGGAGAGGTAGCATCACTGAAGAGACGACTTTTGATTTGTCTTATTTAGGCTGAACGGGAATTTGCTTGTGAGGGAACAGGTTGGGAAGGTGACACCCAAGATGGAATGGAATGGGCAAAGATTGTGCAGCAGTGTTCCAGGAAGACGGAGTCATTTACTGTGCTGGACGGCAGAGGGGCATGGGTGACAGCACTGGAAAACACCCAAATGAGCTGGCCTATTACTCGCCAAGGAGCTACTTTCTCCGTCCTTCAGCGCTCCTGGGAAACGTTGCTCCCTCCCTCCCAGACAGTATTCCCACTTACGCACCAAGCCTGTTGATACTACTGCTGCTGTTTTGTAATTTAATAACATTCATTTCATTTGTGGAGTCAGGCAGATATTATTAAAATTGAAAGAAGTTCAGCACATTCCACCTTCAAAAGAAAATAGTTCATTTAGCTTTAGAGTCAGTAAGAAAAGAAAAATACACCATGTTTGCCAAAAATAGAGGCTCCATCTAAATAGAAGTAGTCAGACTGAAACAAGAAATTTAAGTCTGACTGAAGTTCAACACATTACTTGTAACAATCAAGACAGGGCATGGGAACATTTGTCTGGTGGCTTATAATCACAATTTTCAATCCCTGAGGGTACAACTCAGGGGTAGGATGTGGGCTTAGAATGTGTGAGACCCTGAGTCTGATCCCCAGCATGAAAAAAAAAAATCCTCAAGAAGATGGACAATACTGTATGGCAATATAAAACACTGAAATGAAATTTATTAAATTCTTACAAATTTTCAAATTCATTACCAGTACTGTGTTATACTAATCACTCGGTAGAAGGTACACAAATTCAACATACATATATATATATATATATATATATATATATAATAGTCCATGAAAAATTACAACCATCATTTATGCATAAAGGGACCTGGCAAACCCTTTCAATGATAAGTTCCCTAGCACTGGGATGGGTAAATGGCAGGGGTGAAAAATTGGTACTCCTATTTGTAGCAGACTGTATTTTTTTAAGGATGGTGACACTAATCTATATCCCATCTAATATACTCTTATAATGTGAGCTTGACCTTTCTCTACCGAGAGGTGAAGCATCTATCTTTCCTTCCCTAGAACATTAAGAGCCCGCAATTACAGTGGAAATGGTGCAAAGTGACTTCTAAGGCCAAAGAGGAAGAGGTGACAAAGCTTCTGTTGCATCTCTGGCTTGGGAATGCTTATTCTTTGAACACTATTCTGTGAGGCAGCCCAAATGAGCTGGTGCACAGAGACCACATACAGGGGTTTATATGGAAAGGAACTGAATTCCCAGCCAATATCCACTGTCAACTGGTTGACAGGTGAGCAAACGAACCTTCAGATGGCTCCAGTTTCCAAGTGCTCCAATTGGGACCTCAGGTATCAAGGACTAGAGATAAATGATCTTCCTGTGCTCTGCCTGAATCTCTGACCACACAGAATTTGTTAATATAATTAAAAAAACCAATTTGATCCCAGGAGATCTTCAACAGTGGCTAAGGGATTATAAGAGCCCTAGGCCTAAAACAGGTGGACAATTTTTTTAAGGTTCTCTTTGATCTGCACACCAGAATGAGTCTTGGTGAAATGATGAAGGGGAATTGTTTATCCTTGAGGACCCTGTGGTAGAACCTAGTTGGGGCCTAAAGAACCTCTTCTAACTTTTCCCAGTGGAAATGTAGACATTTATCACAGTAACTATGGAATAGGGAAAAGCCGTCTGGCTTTGCAGTGTCTTTGGACACCGGCCCTGTGCTAAGGGAAATGGAGTATGAGCCCAAGCTATTGTCATGATAGGCCTAGAGAGTCCATGAACTTGCCTATTGTTGTTCCTACAGATCTCAAAATGTTAGATGCTATACATAAATAGATGTACAGAAAGAACTGTCATACCTAACAATTTTCCTAATTCACTCTACAACTTTCTAACCCATGGTAGAAAGGGTATCATGGTAGGTGACTCTGGAAATAACCACTCCTTCCCCCAAATTAAAACAAAACAAAACAAAACAAGAAGTCAATGAATAACAAATGCTGGTGTGACTGTGGTGAAAAAGGACCCCCCCCACGTTGTTGGTGGGAATGCAAACTGTGGAGGGACTGGCCAGAGGCAGTATGTGTGAGATGGACACGGAGAGATAAGTGACCTTTGGTGCCGTAGCCTGGACCTTGGGGAGTGCATGGTTAGGGTTAGGGTGGCCTAGAAGATCACAGTCCAGGTAGGGTCAAGACATACCGCCTTAAGAAATGTATGCTCTGACTCTTGTCCTCCCCATACTCTGAAGTTACTTAGATTAGCTCTATGGTCAGTTATGTAGACCACTCTGTCCTTTCCCTGGTCTCAACATCAATTCACGAAGAGATACCCTTCTTTTACCCTTTTTGCTCCATAATTCTATCAGTAAAAAGTCACAAGCTTCAGATTGGGCCCGTTTTTTCCTGAGACTCTCATGCTCAGGGGTCATAGTCAAAAAGCAGTCCCTCTGGGCTCTTAGAGGGAAAGCTGGACTTGGGCTCTGAGTAACCTCTCATCCTTTGTACCACCACAGTCGAATACAGTGAATAAACTGGTACGAAATCACTGTGGAAATCAAGATAGACATTTGCCAAAGAACTAAAATTAGAAATTCCATATGACCCACTTATTCCCCTTCTAGGTAACTTGCCCAAAAAACATACCCATATTACAGTGGCACAATGCATCACAGCTAAGTCCTGCAAGCAGCTTGTAGATGATCAATAGATGACCGGGTAAAGAAAATGTGTTATCTCTACATAACGAAACACTACTCTGCTATAAAGAAGTATAAATCTGAGACACTGGCAGGAAAATGAATGCACTTGGGAAAAGTAATGTTACATGAAATAAATCAGACACAGAAGCTTACATGGTACCTCTCATTTGAATAAGGCAAAGTACAAGCACAAAGCAAAGTACTGCTTCATTTTTTAAGCTGTGTTCTTTATAACAATAGCAAATACTAATCAAAAACTTACTGTTGGAGGTTCTGTTCTAGATGCTTTCTACACATTAATCCTCTTAGCCCAAGAAGCTGGGCAGTATGATAACCCTCATATTATAGACGGGATAACTGAGGCACTGAGCAGTATGGCAACATCTGAGGTCACACAGCTATTCTGATTACAAATGAATAGAAACAAGCCCCGTAGCTACACACCATAAAAACACAAACAATAGGGAAGATTATAAAAGGAAATGACCCCCTCTCTAATCTCATCCCCAGACAGCTGAGTTTAGCAGCCACTTGTAGTTCTTCCCAACAGGTTCTAGATGGTTTCAACAGGAACATGAGCACCGTCCCTGATTTCTTGCTCTTTATTCTTTCATCTGTTAATGGATCTTGCTGATCTTGTATCTGTACCTAAGATACTTTTTCATTAGCTTTTTAATTCCGCTGGACAGTTGTTCCACAGCTGATTGACCACTCTGCTAGTGAGAAATGTTAAGTCTGCTATCCAGTCCTTCACAGCTACAAATACAAGAGCAATGTGCTTTCTTTCCCAAGCATCTACACACACGCGTGAGAACAGGAAGGGTAAGAGAATGTACGCCTTCAAAAGTAACCGTGGTGCTCGACATCTTTAGTCATTTGAGAAACGCAAATTAAAACAACACTGAGATCTCCCCTCACCCCAGTGAGAACGGCTACCATAAAGAAATCAACTAGTAACAGATGCTGGCGAGGCTGTGGAGAAATAGGAACTCTTCTCCACTGATGGTGGGAATGCACACTGGTGAAACCACTGTGGAGATCAGTTTGGAGATTCCTTAGCAAACTAGACCTAGAGGTCCCATTCAACCCAGCTGTTCCCCTTCTGGGTATTTTCCCAAAAGATCTGAAAACACCATATCACAGCAATATATGTGCACCCATGTTCATAGCGGCACAATTTGTAATTGCTAAATTGTGGAAGCAACCCAAATGTCCATCCACTGAGGAATGGATAAAAAAATTGTGGTACTTTTATATAATGGAATATTACTCGCTATAAGGAAAGATAAACTCAAGGTGTTTATAGGTAAATGGCTTAAAACCATACTCATGAGTGAAATAAACAAGACCTGCATGTGTAAGTAACAGTGTATTGTCTCACTAGTGTAAAAACATGAAAGAGTGAATAAAAACTAGGAGGTATGATAGACATTGTGAACTGAAAGGAAAATGCTCAAAAGGGGTAACTGGGGCATGGGAAAAGAGAAGGGAAAGAAGGGGAAATCACCTATGTATGTATATACAGGACAACTAACAGTCATACTACTGTCTTCTGTTGCTTTGCTGAAAGGAACAGTCAATGATTCCTTGTTTGATCATTAGTGCAGGTCTCTCTTTGTTTTCCTGAGAAACCACTTTGAAGATATCAATACAAATACAACAACCATTGTTAATTTCCTACCACTTTGTCTGTAACTCTGTATTGTTTGTATTGTTCTGACATTATTTTATAAATGGATGTCTGTTTGTTAGTATGTTTTCTTCCTTTATTCTTAAAATAAATTTAAAAAAAAAATTTAAAAAAAAAGTTACCGTGATGTGACCCAAGAACTGTTTTTGCTCCCCTCCTCCTGGAGGTTTAAGAGAACATCTTTATCATTCTCTACCTCCTTAAAATAACCAGTTACAGTTAAACTTTCTAATAGCTGAACATGGGACTCCTTGTTTTCATTTACACTTTTAAATCTGGGTTTCTTTCTGTGAGCTGACCATCGGTGATCCCCTCCACCTTGGGCATTTTCTCACTGATGCTTACGGGTCTACTACACAGAAGTAGCAGACACAATCTTTGCAACAATGTACCAATTTCCTCCCTTAATTTGTCTGTCTTGATCTGATGTCTGGTATGTTTGCTGAATTTTGTACATAGTGATATGTAGTTTTTGTGAAACAAATAGGTTGACAATTAGCAGAATTAGACTCATTTCAGTGACAGACCCATTATCTATAGATACAGTGCAGTCCCTAAACCAAGAACACCACTATTGCATCATCCCAAACTTAGGCATGAGATGCATGACTCTGGAAAAAAATTTTCAAATATATAGATAAGCAAAATTGAAATTTAAAACCTCTGGTACCAAGGGAGGCAGGATAGAAGAAATAAAGATGGATAGAAATGAGACAAGGAAAATCGTAATTTTTTTTTTTTTTTTTTTTTGTCTTTCTGAGACAGGGTCTCGCTATGCAGTTCAGGCTGGCCTTGAGCTCACTTTGTAGCCCAAGCTGGCCTTGAGCTCACTCTGTTCCTCCTGCCTCAGCCTCCTGAGTGCTGGGATTACAGGTGTGAACCACCACACCAGGTGAAAAACCATAATTTTAAGAACTTGCATTTTGAAGAAAATCTGCAGCTTTGGGACACAAAAGTTACTTGGGCCTTTTTTTTCCCTTCCTTCCAGGATACTCATGCCAAACAAACACACAACAAAAACCTCTTAAAGACAAAGTAAGTCTGTAAATCAACCTCTGGGCCCAAGGTTCTTAAATTGTTTCTACTTCACTCAGGAAATTAAGTAAATATTCTTAAGTAAAACTGTCTGATAATTGTTATCTGTATACATTATCACGTTTTTGTTTCAATGGAATTACTACAACTACAAAAGGAATTTGGAAGTTTTTCTTAATTCTGTATTCTCTAGTACAGTTTAAAGTAGAATTGGGGCCAAGAATATAGCTCAGCTGCACAGCACCTGCCTGGTAAGCACAAGGTCCTGAGTTCAATTCCTAGTACCTACCAAAAAAAAAAATTAAAGTTACTTGTTTTCATAGTTATAGTTCTGGAAAGACTTATAGTTATAGGTGATAACTATTTCCTCAGTGATAAGCAGTTCATGTTTTAGGAATCTCTATTATAATAGCTGGGCATGGTGGCACATGCCTGTAAGCCCAGCACTCAGGAGGCTGATGCAGGTGGATCATGGTGAGCTCAAGGCCAGCCTGAACTACATAACAAGACCCTGCATCAAAAAAAAAAGAAGAAGAAAGAAAGAAATCTCTGTTACATTGCTTTATTTTGTAAGTTTATACTATTCTAGAGACTCACCCTCTCATCCTATGGCTTCAAGTTTATTAGCAAGAATTGATCAGAGTATTCATTTTAAATTAACTTTTACTGCATTTGTGGTTACTTCAAGTTGTATGTATGTATGTATGTATATACTGATTTATGTATTTATTTATTTAGAGTCAGGATCTCACTATGTAGTTCAGGCTGGCCTAGACTCATTATGTAGCCTAGGCTGGCCTCGAACTCACAGAAATCCTCCTGCCTCAGCTTCCCCAGGGTTGGGATTACAGGTGTATGTCACCACACTTGGTCCCAATTTTCTGTTTTTCAGTAACACTTCCTTGGTAACTAAATATGCTGAAGATGTGAACTTATCTTCTTCAAAACATTTTAATGACTTAAATTTCTGCTTCAAAGTTTACTGTCCAGCTGCTCTGCAAGATAAAATAAATATTAGCTGAAATCACTGAAGGGCCAGGTATCTGACATTAACCAGAAAAAAACACTTAGTACATCACATACACATGGGCAATAAAGCTGGATGAAGGGAAGCTCAAGAAATGGAGGAGCCAGTGTTCCCTCAAATCTAAGCAGTATTGCACCTGCCACAGCTCGGGGGCACCTTCCCCAAAAGGCACCAGGAAGGAAACTTCAACCCAACAGGGTTTTGTTCACAGTCACTGTGTCCCCAGTACTCAGAATAGTGCTTGCTGCATGGCAGGCACTCAGCAAACACTTGTTGAATTGGTGACTCTACAGATATTTTTGAGTAATGTTAGCAGTAATGACATTTTTGCGGAGATATGGGGAATCGAACTCAGGACCTCACACTTGCCAGGGAGGCGCTGTGCTTCTGAGCTAAACCCCGGCCCAATGATTTGTACTGTAGACATGATTTGTACTGTAGGTATTTTCCACCTGCTACAAAGTTTAAGGAATGGGGAAAGTCAGAACACTGAGAGCCCCGAAAGTATGTTGTTGCCTCAATATTACCAATAGTTTGCGACAAAGTTCATAAACTCTTCTCTCATCTGTGAAGTTCTCCCTGCTGGATACCTTAAGAACTACAGTGCCAATAACAGGTACTTTCATTGCTTACACTGTCAAAAACTGACTACCAAGAAGTTAAGTGGTTGACCTACAAGGACACGCCTATTTTTTTTTTTTTCTTTTGCGGTACTGGGGATCGAACTCAGGACCCTGCGCTTGCCAGGCAAGCGCTTATTCCACTGAGCTATATCCCCAGCCCAAGGACACGCCTATTAAGAGACACTTGGATTCAGACAATGCAGGCATTATCCCAGGAAGCGTCTCGGAAGCCTGTCATGTACCCAGCTCTGTCCTGAGCTCTGGTAGCAAAATCACAGATGATTCTCAAACGGGGTCTATGGAGAAGGCGTTTCCAGTTTTTCTTCACGGTGATGGCTTTACAATGGGAGAGATGGGAGCGTACGTGCTCGGACCCGGAGAGGCGGGTATGTACGTACTGCACACTCTTAGCGGGCAGGAGCTTCAGCTTCACATGCTGATCCTGTCACTTGTGCCATTTAGTTGTTCCCTGCACATTTGATAGAGCATTTACTTTAAAGTAATGATTCTGGGGATTCTATCATTAGAAAATTGAACCATCTTTATGGCTTAAAGAAAATTTGGAAGTTACAGGTGATCAAAAATAAAATTAGGGATGCGCTTTCGCCTTGTCATTCTTTTTTGTATAATGTTTTTCATATAAAATTTTTGAATTTACAAGAACAGAGTAAAATCTCCTATTCTCCTGTATTTTTCAACTGAAGGTATAGCACTGTTATTTACACAGAAATAATGTACATCTGTTGCCAAAAAGAAGATAAAAAGAATGGAAGTATTATATATCAAAGATATTACGAAAAGGAAAATTAGTAATGTCTATATACCCATAAGCTCAAGCATATATTTTAACAGAATTATGTTTTATAATCTACTTTTTTGGTTAACAGTACAACAAACATCCCTTTATGGCAAAAGATACATTTCTTCAATGAATTTAATCTATAACATTTCACCATATACATGTGTGTCTAATATTAGGTATACGTTTTTAGTAGACATGCTTTTATACAGTACATTACTATGAATCATCTAGGTTGTTTTGGATGTTTTACAAGTTCATGGGATACTACAAGCAATTTCCTTATAGCTCTACCTTTCGACAACTCCATGTTTTCCCCCAGGCTGTATCCTCAGATGCAGAATTACTGAGTCACAGTGTACACACTGTACACAGCATGAAAAATGACCCCACTCAAATGCATGTCCACCGGGAACCTCAGAATATGATCTTGTTTGAAAATGTTGGTGTAATTAGTTTAACCCACAGTGGGTTGAGGGGGGCCCTAAATCCAAAAATTAGTGTCTTTTATAAGAAGAAAAGAGAAGACACACTGAGGGAAGAGGACATGTCAAGACAGAGGCAGGAACTGGACTGGTGCAGCTGCAGGCCAATGACTGCCAACTAGGACCAGCAGAGGCTGCTTTTCAGAAGCTTCAGGGACACATGGACCTGCTGATACCTTAATGGTAAGCTTCCGGCCTCCAGAACCATGACCAATTAATTTCTGTTGCTGTAAGACATGTAGTTAGTTGTACCTTGTCATGGCAGCCCTAGGAAAGTAATCTATTGTATTTTGGGGGTGTTGATACACATTTCCAGTCTCTCCCTGGTACCATGCTGATCCCAACGGAGCACAAGATTTCTATGTCCTTCCATTTTTACCGATGTAGTATCTGCCCACGTGATGGGCAGAACAGCTATCTCAGCATTTTATAGGTTAGTGCCCTTCCTCCTTCCTTCCCTCTCTCCTCTCCCTCTCTCACCCAGGGCTACGCTCACAGCAAATATTCACTTTATTACTGAGCTACATCTCCATCCCCTAATTAATAATTCTTTCCCCCAGCTTTGAGTTTTATGACAAATAAAACTATAAATATTTAAAGTGTACAGCATGTTTTGATACACATATATATTATGAAATGATTACCACAATCAAGCTAATTAACATATCTAACACTTCATAGAGCTATGATTTGATTATACCATTTTGTATATTAGGGAGTTTCCACATAGTTTTCATGTGTTTGGCTATTTCTAATTTTTTTTTTTTTTTTTTTTTTGTCTTTTTGAGACAGGGTCTTGCTTTCCAGTTGAGGCCTTGAGCTCACTTTGTAGCCCAGGCTGGCCTTGAACTCACAACAATCCTCCTGCCTCAGCCTCCTGAGTGCAGGCATATGCCATTATGCCTGGCATGTAATTCTTCACTAAACTGCTTCTGCATAGTCTTACCTCTCCCTTGACTACAAATGGTCTTTTATTGCTAAGAGTTCTTCAATTGTTAACTTTTGAATCATTTCCCTACTAAAAATTCGTCATTTCTCTTTTTTTGAGTGTGATAGGGTCTTGCTATGTAGTGCAGGCTGGCCTTGAACTTGCAGTAATCCCTCTGCCTTGGCTTCCTGAGTGCTGGGACTAGAGTGCTGGTAAGGCAGGCATGTGCCACCTTGCCTGGCTTCTTTCAAAGGGCTAAGTTTTTCCTTATTATAGTATTAAATAAACTGATGTATTCTTTTATAGTTTCTGTCCTTGGCATCATGTTTAGAAAATCTCTGCCACCCCCAAAATTAGCTGAATATTTACCTATATTTTATTTACACTTTCATAATTTACTTTTGTACCTACAACATTTTATCCCACTAAAACTATAATTTTAGTTAAGTAAATTTTACTTTGCTTTTACAAATAATTTTTGAAAATTCTTAAAACCAAATAATTTTTTAGAAAATTTATATTTAAAAACATATGTTTTCAAAATGGTAGACCAGTCTTAACACACTTTACTGCGTAAGATATCTCTTTACAAGTTATTTGAAATACCAAAGTCTGTACAGCAAATTCATTATTTTTGTGTGTGGGGTGGGGTTAACAGCTTTATGGAGAAATAACACACACAGCATTCAATTCACACATTTAGAATGTACAAAATTTAATGGCATTTAGTAGATTCACAGGATATACAATCACCACCACAATCAATTTTAGGAAATCTTCATCACACCCGAGGATACCCTGTTCTGTTTAACTATCACATCTAACTATCCTCCTCCTTCCAGTCGTAAGCAATCATTAATCCACTTTCAGTCCCTATAGATTTCCATATTCTGGATGTTTTAGGTGAATACAGTCATGTAGTATGTAGTCTTTTTTGTTTGCTTCCTGTAGTTAGTGTATTTTCAAGGTTCATTCATGTTGTAGCATGCAGTCACACGTCATTCATTTTTATAGGTGAGTAATTTTCCACTGTACAGATACCGCACATCTTACTTACTCAACCATCAGTTAATGCATGCTTGGACTGTTTCCACGCTTTAGTTATCACGAACAGTTCTTTCATGAAGAGTCACAGGTTTTTATGTGGACCTGTGTTTTCATTTTTCTTGAGTACACAACTAGGAAGGAGCTGCTGGGTCATGTTTTCTTTTCAACTTTTTGAGGCACTGCCAAACTGCCCTCCAAAGTGCCTGTATCTTCAACATTCTTACTGGCAGTGCCTGAGTGTCCCCACCTAGCCACACTCGCAACAGTCCCTGTCCTTGTCTCCACTAAATAACCATTCCAGTGAAGTCAGAAGTGGCGTCTCATTGTGGTTTAGCTCTGTACTTCCCTGGTGACTAAGGGCACTGAACATATTTTCACATGCTTTTTGGCCAATTGTATACCTTAAATATTAATGCGTATCTTTCACCCATTTTTCAACTGGGGTATATGTCTTGTCATTGTTGCGTTGTAAGAGTTATTTGTATGTTTGGATACAGGCACCTTACCAGATCTATGATTTATAAATATTCTTTTCTCTGTCTTTTTCACTTTCTCCCCCACCCCCCGCCCCTGGTACCGGGGATCGAACTCAGGACCTTGCGCTTGCCAGGCAAGCACTTACGCCACTGAGCTATACCCCCAGCCCCTTCTTTTTCACTTTCTTGATGGTGTCCTTTGAAGCACAAATGTTTTGAATTTTACTTAGGCCCAATTTAGGTATTTGTTGTTGTTGGTTGTTTGTGCTTTTGGTGTCATCTTTAAGAAATTATGCCTAATCTAATGCCATAAATATTTGTGCCTCTGTTTTCTTCTAAGAGCTTTAAGTTTTAGCACCCACATTTAGGTCTATGATTAACTTTTGGCTAATTTTTGAATACAGTGTGAGATCAGACCCATTCTTTTGCATGCAGATATCCACGGTTGGAGACTTAGTCTTCCCTTATTGAATGCTCTTGATCCTTTTATCATGAATGAATTGCCCGCAGATGGATGAGTTTATTTCTGGACTCTCAATTCTATTCCATGCATTGCTGTCTATCCTCACCCTAGACCCACAGTTTTGTTCACTGTCGGGGGCAAAGCTGTCTGCACCTCTGGTATCTAGAAGGTTGCTGCTTCTCATGAGCTTGGCCTGGTCCCATGAGAAGCGTATGCAGCTTGGAACTGACACACAAAGTGACCCGGCCTTCTCCTGAGATAATATAGACAAGTCCTCTCTTACTCCCCGTGTAACCACCAAGGCATGATGTGTTGTTGAAGACCGTATGTTCTTCCTGTTCTAGATCTTACTCTCCCTTAAAATTCTCTGTAAACAGCCTTTTATGCTGACTATATAAGTAACGCGCTGCAGCTGCTGGGCAGCACTCTCTCCCATCAGGAGAGGCTCCACCTGACCTCAGCTTTCTGCATCTTGACTCTTCATCCTCCACCCTCCTCTCTCCGGAGTTTCAAGAGCTGCACTGGAGGCAGCAGATCACCATAGTTTTGTTACAGGTACTGAAATAAGGGAATGTTAGTCTTCCCACTATATTCTTTTTTCAAGATTGTGTTTTGGCCCTGCTGGGTCTCTTGCATTGCTGCATGAGTTTTAGGACGAGCTCATCAATTTACACAGATAAAAATCCAGCTGAAGTTTTCTAGCTAAATATGTGAATCAATGTAAGGAATATTACTATCTTACTAAGAAGTCACAATAAAGGATGTCTTTCCATTTAAGCATTCTTTAATTTCCTTCAATAATGTTTTGTAGTTTTCAATGTGTAAGTCTTATACTTTTGTTAAATTTGTGAAATTTATTGTCAGGTATTTTATTATTTTGATACTATTGTAAATAAAACTGTTCTTAATTTCACTTTTGGACTGTTGCTACTGTATGAAAACATTTTGTGTATTGAGCTTATATTCTGCAAACTTGCTGAATTCATTTATTAGATCTAATGCCCCACCACCAGGAATCAACAATACAGGTCTAGGTGATTGTTAAATAGAAACTGTTATTTCTTCTTTTTTAATCTGGTTGCCTAACTGCTCTGGCTAAAAACTTTCCTGCCTTGCCAGGCGTGGCAGTGCATGCCTGTAATCACAGCACTAGGGAGGATGAGGCAGGAGGATTGTTGTGAGTTTGAAGCCAGCCTGGGCTACAAAGTGAGTTCAAGGTCAGCCTCAACTGCATAGCAAGACCCTGTCTCAAAAAGACAAACAAAATAAAAACCCCACAAAACCTTTCCTGCCTTGTTGAGCAGAGTTAGGCTGAATGGTATCTTTCTTTTTGCTGATCTAAGAGGGAAAAGTTTCCAATGGTTCACCATTGAGCACATTAGTTACCTGTTTTGCACAGGTGACCTTTGCCAGGTGGAGGAATTCTTGATGCTTTCATCTCTTTCATGAAGATACCTAGACGGGGACTAGGTGGGTCACATGGAGCCTCTAGTTTTAGTGTTTTGAGGAATCTCTGCACTGATTTCCATGGTGGGTGCACCAGTTTACACTCTCACCAACACTGCAGAAGGGTTCCTTCCTCACAGCCTCATCGGCCTTTTTATTGGTTGATTTCTTGATGACAGCCTCCTCTAGTTTATCTTTGCCTCCTTCCTACTGCCTACAAGGCAAATATAATACAAGATAGGAAAAACATGTTAAGGGCTTATAGAGCAAAAAAGAGTAAGGACCCAGGTCTTTCATGACTTTCTGCATCACAATGGCATAGTCCCAAGCCAGGCGTGTGGCGCACACCTGTAATTCCAGTAGGCTGAGGCATGAGGATCACGGAGAGTCTGAACCCAACCTGAACTTCATAGTATACACGCACTGTCTCAAACAAACAAAGTAGTAAAAAGAAATTATGGTACCATTGATAGAAACAAAAAAACTCTGAACAGAAATAAGTTTGTCGAATGTAGTGGATTCACAACTGGTGGTCAACTTGTAACTCCCAGCTGAACTGAGTACACATGGTGCTTGGTGTGGGAGGCCCACCTGGGGACTATCACCAGCGGCATAAGAGGCAGAACTGGAGAAGAAGTTAGGTTGTTGGAACTGAGAAAGGCGGTTGGGAGCTGAGAGAAGCTGTAAGGAGCTGTTGGTTCTTTTGGAGGAGCTTATCATGCTGGCTTTCCTGGGTGAATTCAGCTATTTTCATTCTCTAAGGAGCTCAGGACCTTGTTGGCACTGAGAACAGCTTTGGTTCACTTTGGGGGAGCTCTGGTCCTCACTCTGAGCATCACTGCCTGGCTCCGGAGGAGAAGATGGTGCACTGCTCAGTCTCCTGGAGAAGTTTGTTCCATTGGCTTTCCTAAAGGGAACTCAGCTGTCTTCACTATCGGAGGGAGTACAGGACCTCACCGTTGCTGAGGATGGCTGTGGTACTTTTCAGGGTAGCTGTGATTCTTACTTTGCGTGTCGCTCCTGGCTCCAGTGTAGATTCAGCCTGCAAGCACAGATCCTTCATCCCACTGGCACAGACTTCCTAGATTCCAGTGCTGACCTTTGGGCCTTCCCAGCACAGATCCGCGAAACAAGCCCGCACAAGATATTGTTATGGGCTCTGGGCCTCCAGCTGGACTCACGGAAGGCATTTTTATGAGCTCTAGGTCTTCAGCTGGACTCACAAAGCACATTTCCGTGGGATCCAGGCCCTCAGCTAGATTCCTTCATCTTAGTGTGTGGACAGATTTCCTGCACTCTCTTGTATATCATTCTTTGGGTGGCTATTATAAATAATCTTATCAAATATGTGTCCTGTGTGTTGTTCCACCTGCACAAAAGATCCCCCAAACCAACACGGGAATAATGCTGAATTTTGTCACCCCTTGTTTTTTTACCCTTGAAATATAAAAAACAAAAGGTAATGAAAATCAAATTGAGAATGTATCTCTTACACATAGTATTTAAACAACTGTTTTTCAGTTGTTTAGATAAATCTAATTTGCCATGAAATTGTTCTAACATGGTCATTACAAAGGAAAAATGGATCAAATGTCTACTTTCTGGAATGTGTTTTCGCTAACAAAATACAGCATCAGTATGTGCTGCTGCACTATAACTAGATGAGAACTAGGGATTGGATAAGGTTTCTAAGTCCATTTAATCTACTGCCTCAATTAGATGAATGCTGTGGAAGAAGCAACTCTATCTATTTCTTGGCATGTAGTTCAGCATACAGAACACATTCTAAGTGACCTAATCTGCTAGAACCTGTTATTTAAGAAAGTAAATGTAAAGCGAATTTGTTTACTTTATTTACAGAAATAATTTAATAAATGTAATGATTTGCAATAATAACACTGGTTGTTTTGAAAGTGCAAAGGAGGATATTCAACTCAAAAGTAAAAATTTTTACACACTGATTTATGTGTCCTAGAGAATGTCTAAGGCACAGCATGAGAAATGGTTAGAAATATCTGTAATATTAAAAGCCATTCTGTTCAGTATTTTACTGTGAGAAATTATGGTAATTATAATATAAATGTACTGTTGATTTAGGAACTGAACTGACTATGAAATTCTGTTAAAGGCTGAAAGAAAATTTAAGCCAGGGGAAATAAAACTTGACATCTTCATTCATAAATGAATGTCAAAAACATTTTATTTACTTACAAATAAAATGTTTCAAGAACTTATAAAAAGTCATAATTCTAAGGCAAGTTTGTGATAAAGTACAAACTACTGCTCAAATATATTGCAAAATCACAAATCTCTTGATTTTTAGTTTCTGTTTAGTTTTTTGATGTATAATTTTTGGGGACCTTACAAATATAATTGAAGTCTTCATACATGACATCTACCAATACAGGTTACAGTTAGGTCAAGAAAAGTAACCTCAAATGTAAGGGTGCTAGCATCCTGCAGGTTAGATTGTTTCTGAAGGGATGTAACATAGATGGATAACGTATTCTAACCAAGTCTTTGAATATGTAACCATATCAGTCACCTGCTCAAAATCTTTTTGGCTTCTGTATTAGTTTTCTTGCTATTAACACAAACTTAGTGACTTAATACAAAACAAATTTATGATCACAATTCTGGAGGTCCGAAGTCCAGAAGCAGTCTCACAGGGCTGAAATCGAGACTCCCAATGGGCTGTATTCCTTTCTGGAGGCACAGGCGGAATCCGTTTCCTTCGTTTGTCCCCCTTTGGGAAAACACATGGAGATGGCCTGCGTTCCTTGGGTCGCCCTTCTTCCTTATTCAAAACTACTCCAATAGCTGGTTGAGTCTTTCTCATATTACATTACTCCGACTTCCTCTTACGCTTCTGTCTTTCCCACTGAAAGATTCGTGTGATTACACTGGGCTTTACATGCATAATTCAGGATAATCTCCCATTTTAACATCAACTGATTTGCAGCCTTAACTCCATCTGTAACCTTAATTCCCCTTTGCTATGTAACATAAGATATTCACAGATTTTAAGGATTATAACGTGCACATCTTGGAGAAAGAGTGCATTATCCTCCCTACCACGACCCCCGTGCGTACCAAACCCATGCTGGCTGTGAAGGACCTCTGCACTGCTGGCACTCCTTTGCCCTAATCTACACCTTTCCTCCAAAACCTCTCTCTCCATGTCCCCTGTTGCAGGCTGCTGGTGCATCTGCTCATCTCCCAACACACCTCAGACTCTCACCACTCACAGCTTGGGTCCTGGCATTTATTTTACCTTGATATTCTTTCTCTTCACCCCTCATCCCTTTCCTTACCACGAAGATGAAGTTTTCTTCTTAAAGACTCATGGCAAATGTCATTTCCTCCACGAAGCTCCGTTATGGCCGATACATTGTCAACCAGAGAAGTCTAGAGGCTGACCTAAGTAACTCAGCTGTTCTACATCCTGGGGTGAGGACACGCCCTTACTGCTCTGAGATGTTGTTCACTGTGTGAACTTGAGAAGTTTAAAAGTCCAACTAAGTGATTGAGCAGGAAGCCACGGTCCTTACTTAGTAAACATCCTCAGCTTGTGGAAGAGGAAGGTAAGGAGATGGTGTGGGTGTGGGCGGATGGCGTTATACAATATAAGGGAGAAAAAGAGGCTTGTTCCCCGCCTTGTGCTCTTGCTGCTTTTGCTGTTTTCCACCACCATGAACTGTTGCCCTCTGCCATGTGCCACTCTATCTTGAAGCCAGCTGATTATGGACTGAAACCTCCACAAACTATGAGCTAAATAACCTTTCCTTCCTTAACTTTGAGTTATCAGGTATTTTGTCTCAGCAAAGAGAGAAAAGTAACCAAAACACCACCAAATGTTCATATTATATCACTGGTACCTCCCTGTAGAACTTGACATTTTGCTGTGTTTGACAGTTAACTATGTTCTTGTTTCCTCTGGTACATAATCTTCTCCAGGCCACAGTCATGGATGCATCCTCATTTGCATTTCTAATGGGCATATGTGAAACTCAGTCCTTGGTTGTCAACCACACTCTTTCAATCCTACTTCTCTAGTTTGCCCCATCTAGTACCAGACCCAGCTGTGTTGTCTTGGAGCCATGTTCGACTCCCCTTTCCCACATTTCTGATTAATCAGTGAATTTCATCAAGCTGCCCACCCATCAATGATCTAGGCCACCTCCTCCTTCTGCCTATTCTACTGGACTCAGCCTCTAAACTTGCCTTTGCACCCATCACCCTGTACAATGAGGACGTGTGCATGCAGGCATGCACACTCAGGCACACACGTGCGTGCACACACACACTGTAGTTTCACCTCAGCAGCCAGTGGAATCACAGTTTTTAAAGTCTCAATCTGATTACATCTCAACCCTCCTCCATCTCAGATGCTTACCATCATGCTTAGAATAAACTCTGAAGTGTTTCGGAGCCTAACCTCATCTCCCACTCTTCTGGGCCTGGCTCACCGTGACCTGATCTCACTGAGCTCACTGCTCCCCACAAAGACATGGCAGTCACCTGTCTCATGGTCTCTGGACCTGCTGTGGGCTCAGCCTGTGGACCCTTCTTTCTCCAGAGACCTGAACGATTCACTACTTTACGTCCTCGGAGCCTCTACACATGCCCTCACCTTGGGTCATTGTGCCAGGCCCATGTGACCTGAGCATCCTTTCCAAGACACCCTTCGCTTTGCCCACCACTATCTACACTCCCACCCTGCCTGAAGTTTCTTTACCCACATATCATTACATGACATTATATTATCAGCATGTTTGTTGTTTGTTATCCTCCATCAAAACGCAAGCTTAGTGAGTGCAGGGTCTCTCTTTTCATCTCTTTTCCAGTCTCAGGACCAAGAAGTCCACACAGCATACAGTATTTACTAAATATCTGTCAATCACCATGGAAATCAATATGGAGATTCCTCAAAAATCCAAAAGTAGAAATTACATTTGACCCAGCTCCATGTCTTCTGGGTATCTACCTGAAAGAGGGAAAAATCATGGTAAAGTGATAACCTGCATCCCCATGTTTACGGCAGCACAGTTCATAACAGATAAATTACAGAAGCAGCCTATATGCCCATCGACTGATGAACAGATACAGAAAAAAAAATCTACAAAATGGAGTACTGCTTGGCCATAAAGAAGGATAAATTTGAGTCATTTATAGGAAAATAGATGGATCTTGAGACCATACTGCTAATGCAATAAATCAGACTGAGAAGGTTAACTACTGCATGGTTTCTCTTATGAGAAACCCAATATGTAAGTAATTAAAGAGCTAAATGAGAGATGGTAGGAAACAGGGAGACAGATTTTGTACAGATAGGAAGGAGATCAGGGGAAGAGGGAGAGCAGACCCCAGGGGAAAAAAGGGGGAGTAAATATGATCAAGATGTGATACATGTATGTGGCAATTCCTCAAGAAGTATGTAATATTATTATAAACATACACTATTAAAAAAGAGCTGTGTAATAAAGAAAAATGTGTCAAATGAATGAACAGGTCCTCCATTTTTGTGCTCAGTCCTCTTTGTCTTTTGAGACAGGGCCTTACTATGCAGTTCAGTTTGGCCTTGAACTCACGTTATAGACAAGGCTGGCAATGAACTCACAATGGTCCTCCTGCTTCAACCCCCTGACTGCTGGCATTACAGGCGTGTGCCACCTCTCAGCACCTTGATCACCACAGATCCTCAAAAAGCACTTGCTCGATTGAATTTTATGCCCATTTTCAAACATTATGCAACATAATCACTGAGGAAAAACGAGGCAAGCCGCTTGTCCATAGTGATAAAATTACCGTATAGGAGTCGTCACAACTTAGCTTTCCATTCCATACTTCTCATACGATGGACTTCCCTGGATCACAAAGTAGTTTTAATTGAAAATATATTTCAAAGATGGAGCTCAGAAATTACCCCAGCATGCCATGCTTCCCACACACTGTTCCGGGGTGGTGTGCACCACTGTGAATCTCAACAAAACCAAGAATAGCAAGAAGGTGACTGAAAGTCACAATCCTCAAAGTAGGGGACATCCAGCTATAGGGAATGCACTTAAAGCTTATAGCTTTTTTTTTTTTTTTTTGTATTTTTGAGCTTGCTGTATAGTACAGGCCGGCCTTAAACTCGCTTATGTAGCCCAGGCTGGCCTGGAACTCACAGTGATCTTCCTGCCTCAGCCCCTGAGTACTGAGATTATAGGCGATGCCGCCATGCCTGGATAATGCCTATAGTCTTTTCTAGTCTTACCTAAATTCTTCTTTTCAGTACATTTCTCTCACTCTTACAGTTCTGGCTTCTAAGAAACAGCCTTATCCTTTATTTCTAGGTTTTTATTATCAAAGGAAGAAATAAACTCAAACATTAAATATATAGTCTCTAATCATCTACTCACTTTTGTCCCACATACTAGGGAGTGGTTTTAAACATTCAACCTTCCTGTAAAAGCATTCTATTTTTTTTTTTTTTTTTTTTGGTGGTACTGGGGATCGAACTCAGGACCCTGCGCTTGCTAGGCAGGCGCTTATTCCACTGAGGTATATCCCCAGCCCTGTAAAAGCAAATGTCTGGAATTGTGTACCTTCATTTCATTTAAAATAACCATTGTTAAATAATCACTTCCGTACTAATTGTAAATAATTCTATCTTTCAAAATTTCCTTTAAGACTTCTTTTTTGTTTACATCAACCTCCTATATTGAGCAGCATAAACAACTTTTAACTTGAAAACACAAACATTAATCAGTTAATGCTTTTTGGATCTAATGTGAATTTTTTTGCACAGTAGATAATGACATTTTTCTAGACAGTGGTTTTCATCTCTTTCCTACATAGTAGAATCACTTGCAGAACTTTGAAAAACCAAACACAAAACAAAACAAAAAAACCCCAACCAATACTCAAGAGCTATCCAGGACCAAATCAGAGTATCTCTGAGGGTTGGACCCAAGCACAAGAATGCCCTTTAGAGTTACCAGGTAATTCCACTGTGCAACCACAGCTGTGAACCAAGCTCTTCCTGCATACAGCTATGAGGCACACACAGGCAGTCTGACCCTGGAAACAGCAGCTAACCAAAAATTAAGATTCTGCTATGGTCAATCCAAATACCAAGTCATCTCTCTGTGGATGATTAGTTAGCTTGAACACTACATTATATAACTGTATATATGACAATAATGATTTAATGCAAAACATAAATAACCTGAACAGGACTTAAAGACATTTTAAAGAAATAAGCAAAGATCTATATCTTCTTTAGCAGTCTACAGCTTGAGAAGGTCTATATCTGTAACTCCTTCCCTTCCCTACCTTTTACTGTAATTAATGCATCAAGCTCAAGGGAAAGAAAAACTGCTTGTTCTATTTTTCTAAGAAGTGATAGCCTCAGTGGATTCTTGCAGTGCTGGGTCCTGAAAACGAAGGTGGAAGGTGTGTAGGATCCACAAAACAAAAGGAACTGCTAGGAAACTAGGCCTTCAACAGATAGAGTAGTAAGATAGGCAAAAAAAAGATCCAAGCCACCAATATGTATTAAGGGTGGGTGATGGGCCGATCTCATTGCAAGGGCATTTGCAAACAATCTGCTTACATACTTGACTTTGCCACAATATTTTGATTGCACTGATTTTTTCCATCACCAATTGTTTACATAAATTCTAAACCTGGGCAATTAACTGATCAAAAATAGAAAGCAACATCATAAAGAGTATCTCACAGATTAAGAGGCATCAGTTTGGCTGAAGAAATATCTGAAATTGTAGGAAATATTATTTATCAATTTCTGTAACATAAACGTATTTCGTTCTAGTTCTGCCATTTTCTGAATACTTCACTTTAGAAAATATGATTTCATTCAGGTTCTTCAGCAAAAACCTGTTGCCGACTGGTACTGGGGGTTAAAACTCAGATTTGCAAGTAGCAAGAGAGAAAGAATCTTAGTATTACATAAAGCACTGCGATTGCTTCCAACTGATTTAAAAACCATTGTCTTCATGATTCCAATTTACTATTTCTGCCAGATCCTGCAAAACTGCCTGGAAATTGTGAAGACATCTTCTTGCACTAAATTCTATCTTGCCAAGGTCGTGATTAGATATTAACTATTGACTAGTGTGTGTATATTTAATTTATGAATGATTGAATGACTATCTTAAAATACTTAGCGAAGTTTCACCAGTGGTAGCCACTCCCATATGAACTAAAATAATTTCTCAATTATTACTATGACTGGGCACCCATCTTATTGGTTTAATACTGAAAGTTTTTATGACCCTGAGACTTCTTTTTAAATTCCTATGCATCAAATATTAATTTATAATATTTGTCCTTGAGACATTATCACCTCCAGACCTTGAATATCATTTTTTATAACGGTATTCGAAATCCTTACTTCTGTACTTACTGCCTTTGTATCATCTTCACACTGAAGACAAATTAATACTCATTATTAGAAGGACGTTTCTAAGAAGTCATAATTGCAAAGAGCTTATTGTTATTTTCCCAAATTCAACAATTTACTGTTTCGGAGACATGATCATGAGTTTTACTGTAGATGGTAAGCTTGTGTTAAGTACTTTAAAAAGACTGATTCAATCTTTTTGTGGTTAATATAAATGTACCTTGTCACACTAAATAGAAAGCTTCCCTTTTCTTTTGCATTGCTTTCCTGCTTGGTCTTCACATGTGGCCCTAACAACGAAAAAGTTTCAGTAACTTCTAAAAACACACCTTCACTTTCACAGTTAGGCAACAAGGGCAGTACAAAAGACGCAGGCAGCAAAGACAACCCCGCCTGCAGAAGCAGGTGCATCTCCAAGCTCAATTAGTTCACAGGCTGAGGACACTGTTTTTGTAAGTGTTTTTCTCCACTGGGAACAGTTTTCTGAGTCTGGCTCTGCTCTCCACTGAGTTCGTCCTAACCAGCCACCCCCCCGGGTTATGACACCGAAAGAAGCTGTCAGGAAAGGACTATTTGGTACATTTCACTGAAGACTTTGTTTTCAGCAAGTTTTAACTCTTCTCCAGGCCGCGCCGGAGCGTGCCTAGACAATCTAATAGGACACCTCTAGATGCCCCCCCGCCAATTTCCCGTTTGATGACAGGGTGGTTGATGACAGGTTGGTTGTCGATCCTCCAAAACTCATCTTTAGACCCCAAGTTAATTTAAAATGTCTGCTGGGAGTTAAAAGGCAAACAAACACACACTCTTGGAACTTTGGAAGAGCCAAGTAAGGTCCTTCATCCAAATTCTTAAGGCCAGTGCAAGCTCAGACGGTCCCCCGCCCTGCGCAGAAGCCTGAGATCTCCGCTGCCCTCCAGCTTTAATCCAAGGAAAAGTTAACTTTCTCCTCGCATTGCTCCAAACCCCGGACCTGGGCTGTGTCGGGCCTCAAAATCCGAGACCAGGCAGGAGAGGCTTGGGGAGAAAGAGGTTGTCGGGCACCCCCAGAGACCCGCATTGCCCCCCGAGGGCGGGCGCGCGCTCCGACCCGTCCCGCCGGGTGCGACCCCACCGCGGCCCGACCCTCAGCCCCCTCGCCCCGGAGCTCGCGGCGCGCGGCGCCCTTACCTTGGGGTTGGTGAGGAGCTGCTGCTCGTCGCTGTGCAGCAGCGCCCTGGAGTTGGACTCCGAGTTGTTCACGTAGACCTGCACGCAGGGGTACTGCGCGGTGCCCCTGCAGTCGGCGCCACAGGTGAAGGTGCACTCGAACACCTCGCCGATCTGCTGCACCGACAGCACCGTGCAGTTGGCCGCCGTGGCTTGCAGATCCTGCAGCGCCGGGCTGAGCCAGCAGAAGCCGAAGATGAAGAGCGACACGACGCCCGAGATGATGAGGAACAAGCCGAGCCGGATGCTCTTGTCCTCGGCTTCCGTGTACTCGTACGCCACCCGGAGCTTCGCCATCGCCCCCCGCGCTCGGCGGCGCCCCCGCCCCCGCGCCCCCCGCGCCCCCCGCGCCCCCCGCGCCCAGCCGACCGCCTCGGGCGGGAGCAGCCGCCGCGACAGCCGGGGAGTGGGCGGCGAGGGGGCGCGCGCGAGAACAAAGGGGCCGCGGCGGCGACGCCCCCGGGCTCCGCGGCGCCGCTCCCCACGCCCAGCCGCCGCCTGGCCCCGTGCGGCCGCCGCTTCAGAGCCTCGGGCTCCCGCGGGCGCGGAGAGCGCGCCGACCGCCCGGGCCTCCAGCGCCCCCTGCCAGCCACCGCCTCCGCGCGCTCCGCGCGGCCCCGACCCCGCCTCCGCGCGCCCCGCGCCTCCCGGCCGCCATCGCCCGCCAGCGGCCTCGCGGACTCGCGGGCACCGGCCCGAGGGCGGTGGCGGCGGGGCGGGGCGGGCCTGGGCTCCCCGAGCGTGCGGGAGGCGGCTGCGCCCGGCACGCCCCGCCCCGCCCCGCCGCACCGGCCGCGCCCCGCCCCGCCGGGAGTCTCCGGTCCTAGGTGCTCGCGGGGTGTCCCTCGGAGACGGCCGGGAGGGGCTGCCCGGGGCGCGGCGGGGAGAAAGTTACGGAACAGACGGAAGGCGGGTGAGGCTGCGGCCGTCTCCAGTGCGCGGGAGCCGTCGGCCGCGGGGCAGCGGGCGCGGGAGGACCGGCGCGGCCCCAGACGGACGCACGGAAGGACAGGGGCGCCCACGGCGGAATTGCGAGCTGGGCTGCGCCCCGCAGGTGCCCGCGCCGCCGCTCGCCGCGCCGCCCCCAAGCCCGCGGCCGGCCCGAGTGCCGGGAGAGAAGGGAACGGGCAGAGTCGGGCCGAGCGCACCGAGGCCCCGCGCGTGGACCGGGCCCCGCAGCTAGAACACTGGCAGGACTTACTGCCGGCGTCCTGGGGGCCGTCGCGGGATACGGGGCGGCTGGGTTGACCCCAATTTGATTTGCCCCCAGGCCGGGGCTGAGTAGAGACGGAAGCCGGTGGAGGCTTGGAGCTTGGAAAAAGGAAGACGCCACTTGCCCGTCAAGACCGTCCCGCTCCTGAGAACTTATTTAGTGTTGTTACCGAGGAGTCTTGCCAAGCCCTGCCCTGCCCGCCCTGGGATTTGTAGGTGAGCTTTCCAGAAGCGCTGCGTTGGCCAGGTGGCGTGCACACCACTTTGGGAGAGGTACGGTTCCTAGAGCTGCGCTCTGTTCTCCTAATTTTTCCTTTTGCTCCTTTCACGCCTACCTGCCCATGCCCCTTTTTGTGTCCTTATTTTGGGTAAGTCATCATTACCTTTGCCCTTTTATGGTACACACTTGTACCATAAAACCAAACTTGAAACATTTTGAGCTACGTTTTGAAGAATAAAGTCACACTTGCCTGTTTTCAGAATATGCCTATCTTTCTTTTGGCTCGCAAATCTCAAAAGAACAGTCTTAAACTGAACTGTGCCCGCTGATGATTATCGCGGAATCATGGAATTTTTTCCTGGATTTCCGATGTTACTTACCTTGTACTGAGTACCACTCCACTGCAGTTTTGATAGTTATTTTGAAGTACGACGTTCCTTTATGTGAAAGGTTAATATTTCTAAGAAATGGACAAATCAAGATTAATTACAGGAAGACCCTAAGTGTTTTTCTGAATAAGATACAGGGTTCAGAAAACTTCCAAAGAGGGAGGCACTGTTTTTTAATACCTGTCAAATTTGAGATGTCTCTGTTTTAAACTTAAGAATTATATTATTTTCTTCCTTTTCTGGTGTCATAAAGACAATTAAGATTACCTGAAGGGAAAAGTGAATTTAATGGTTGAAACAAGTTAATATGATTATCACCAATCTTAACTTTGAATTTTTCCTATTGCAGATTGGGCCTAGGGATGTATCAGAACTCGAATTCAGGGCCTTGTGCTTGCCAGGCAGGGACTGTGCCACTGAGCTATATCCCCGCTCCCTGTTGCAGATCTTGTGTTCTCTTTAAGAAAGCTAAAGCCTCCTCTAAGGTCGGAAATAGTGCTGAGCAAGTAATAAACACCAATTATGCTGAGGGATTGATTCTTAAAGGAGAAATAATTCTGATTAATGCTCACAGAACACAAGGATGAGGGGCCAAGACCAATTAAATGATTCCTTTTTCAATGATTCTAGAGCTCTGAGTGTCTGGGACATAAAACTTCTCAAAACTGAAGGTGTTCTTCAAACAGTATCAGAAACAATGTCAAGTACCCTATCAAAAACTTCAATCAATCTAACCTCAAGAGCTTGCTAGGTGTGCACACCTGTAATCCCAGCACACCAGAAGCTGAGGCAAGAAGATTGCCAGCCTAGACCACACAGTGAGGCCTTGTCTCAGAAAACCAACCAAACCAAATCAAACCACAGAAAACAAAAACAAAAAACCCTCAAGAGCTTTTCTAGTTCTGCGTTTAGTCACTTTTTCCCTAGTAGTTACATGAATCATTGCCATCCAGCCTTCTGTGAAAGGTTTTCCTTTATTTCCTATTTTAAAATTAGCTTGTTGTGTTTTTACATTTTTTTATTTTTTGAGGCAGGGTGTCTATGTAGTTCAGGTTGTTCTGGAACCCACTAGTGTATGTAGTCTAAACTGGCCTTGAACTCACAGCAGTCCTCCTGCCTCTGCCTCTGGAATGCTGGGGTTACAGGCATGCGCCACCATCCTTGCTAGTTAAACATATAAAAAGACCACAAATCAACTTGTTTTCATCCTTCAATACCACAAATGTTTGTCTGTCGTTTGGTATACCTCCTTTATGTAAGGCTGCCTGCCTTAGCACACTCCCAAAGAAGACTGGCTATGTGAGCTCCTCAGTTTTAGAAAACAAGTGATCAGTGACTCTGAAACTCATGGACCTCAACAATGCTAATCTGAGGTCAGGTAGCATCTTACATTCCCTGTGAACGGGCAGAGGCTGCACTGAAGCAGCAGCTAGTATTTTCTCTGAATAGTGTTCCAAGTGAAAGACACAAAAATGTAAGAGTCAGAACCAGACTCACTTTAGGTGAATTAGTGTCTGCAGCAGTTAAGTTCAGCAGAATCATGCCCATAAACTTTTATTTAATAGAAAAACAAAACCTATTTAAGCAAGTTGTATTTTATCTTGTATAAATACAGATTTTTATTACAAATTCAAAGAACAGTTGACATAAGGCTTTTGTGTCCTAGGAATAGAAGGAAATTAAAGAGCAGTTAGGAAAGTGTTCATAAACTTTCAAAAAATTGACATTGTGAAGTATTTCAATAGCTGCTACTAAATGATTAGTTAAAATATACAAGTAATGAAATTTATATTGCATCACCTTTTTCATTAAAATGTACACTAAACCTTTGCAACTAGGATGATAAGTATGTGATCCAACAAAAAATCGTGTAGAAACATTGTTTCTTTTTGATCCAACGGATGCAACTGTGGAAAAATGACTTTTTTTTATGTGGTCTTTAAAATGTTTACAGTGGTACTAAATGATTTCCAGCTTGTATCTAACAAGAAATTAACTTTCTTTACATGTCCCATTGTGAATGTTATTTAGTTATTAGAATTTTAAATGCAAAATAAATTTCCTTTGTGGCCATTTATTTTTTTTACTGGCCATAAATTGTAATAAAACCTATTTCTAGATTTAATTCGAGCAGAAGATCTTAAATATCTAGTTTAGCATTAACAAGAGAGCTCCCTAAGACTTGTACTTTGAAAGAGTGTTTATTTAAAATGTTTTTAAGAAGTTCAAATTTAGGTTTGTGTGCAGCCTTTATGTTTGCAATGGAGGGAAACCTACTGATAATCATGTTAGTAAGTTAACGTCATACTGGTGATTGTAGGTACCAACACCTAAGTTCTCACTCACTGATTGTTCATGTTAAGTGAATTTCTATGGCAGATATATCTATACAGATATGTATCTGGATATATATAATATATATAAAATATGTATTATTATATATGATGTATGTAGTAAAAGGAACATCAGCTTTGGAATTAGAAAAAAGTCAAGAGGTAGCCAGGCTTATATCTATTCAAAAACTAACATAAACTAAGTTGTATTTCTAAATTAAGTTAAACTGTTATTTTAAAATTCCCTAATTTAATAGTCTTGTGAGGAGGAACAAACTTTAGAGCTATTAAGTAATTTTTTTAAGGGTTCCCACATCAGGGCCAGATTGCAAAGTACTGTTTTTCTACTATGTCACTTGTAAGTTCTGATTTTAGTAATCAAGTGTAGGTAATATGAAAAGCATTTACAAATGGGTTTCAAATGTATGCATATACTTGTATTCTGGAATAGTTAGGCTGAGCAAAAGCCCTATGAAACCCATGAAGGAGAAAGTAGAGGATTATGCAGGCTTTTTCAGATGTATAGCATATAACTGTCTTCTATGAGACAGATTAAATGCAGGATTTAGCTTACTAGTAGCATGTCAGGACTAAAGCTAGATTCAAAGTAGATGCATTCAGGGACTATGTAGATGTTAATAAAACGTGCCATTTCATGACTGTAGGGTCAAAATTCTATCCTCCTAATGCAGAAAATCATCTATTATTTCTAATAGTTTGTCTTGTCTTTCGTTGCACTTTCAGTGATGGAAAAACCATTAACTTTGGGGGGGAGCCTTTAAAAATTGAAGTATTAACTTTTGTATTGTACAGTGAAATCTATTTTTGTCCTAACTGTGGTCCTTACTCTACCCTCTGGATTTATGTAGGATACTGAGTACTTCAAGTATAAAGCGTGGTGGTGAGCCTGTGCCCAATGTGCTGCAGCGAGCTGTTTGTCTCACTGAAACTAAAAGCTTCACCATCACTGTAAATCCTTACATTTGATTCCACTTTAGATGCAGGAAGTCGGCCATTATCTTTCCTAGGCCTTTTACTAATCTTCCAGTTTCTTCTTTCACAGGGTTAAAGAAACGAAGGTTTTATTCTCACTTGAAAGGGCTAAGAAAAACGAGTAATTCAGAAATACAAAGGATATCCCACTTCATCATTCTCTAAAACCAGACTCCAAACCTTTTCCACATTATCTAATCTAGGACAATGGATCTTATTTTCCCCACCAATGTCACCACAAATGTGGAAAGCCAGGGAAAGGATTTTGCAAGTCAACTAACCATATTTAAAATTTAGAATGAACTGGAAACTATCCAACTGGCAGAAATGAAATTTTTTTGGCAAAGTAGCAGGACTTGCATTTTAAAAAGTGGGTGTAACTTTTATGTAATTATTTTTAGGTATTAATAATTTGGAGACAAATTACTTAAAACAGTAAAGTCTTCAGAAGAGAAATAACAACTCAGAGGCAGCCCGCTTTTCATGCATCCTTACATATGGTAATTAATACTGTACCTTCAAATAAATGTTCAGTACATAACTGATTTGAGGTAGCTTTTAAACATTCTGAATGCCCCAAATCTTTATTTTTATACACAAGAACATGAAACTATTTGTCATTCCCTCATGTAACGGTTTCTTCAGATGTACAATTTTAAAGAATGTTTTTCTGTTGAATCTAGTGAAGCTCTGCATCATTTCTAATGTTTTTTAAGTTAGTTTTTATTCAATTAGACAATCTTACATTCTTGCATTTGGTAATCTGAGCAACTTTGTTGAAGATAACAATATGTAATATAATCAGTTAATTTCCTATCATCTTGTTTTGAAATTCTGTATCACTTTTTGGTGTTCATTTTTGTCTTTTTTTCTTTTTAAAATAAACTTTTTCTATTGTAAAGGACCATCAAAGGGCCTGAGTAGAAAGAATTGAAATAGACTCATACATTTGTGGACTGAGCATCTTGAAATTTGAGGCACTTCTTCTAAAGTGGCTTCAGAACTCCTGTATTATCGAAATTATTTTAATTATGCACTAGAGAATAGGTTGACCCGCAAGAAAAGTCCTCTATCCTGTTTTAAAAATCAAATTATGTGGTCAAAATATCACTTAGGACAAATGCAAATAGAAATTACAAAAAAATATTACATATCATGAAATGCTTATGCTAGTTCATCAGTTCTGATTTATACTGTTTTCCCAGCTAGCAGCCTCAATTGCTTGGAGGAACTAACCAACACTGAGCATAACTACAGCCAGTTTTGTGATGTGGCAAGTGCCTATTATAGGCCTTGGAAATGAAAACTAAGTTTTATGAAAATGAAAAACTGGTTTTGCCTTATAGAAGGTAAATAGTTTATTAGCTAACGTATTTTAGCATGTGGCAACTGGTAAGCATATGCTATAAGCTATGCACTGATTTGTGATTTGAGTGAAAGAAATAACAATTATGATCAAGTTTTGTAACTTCTCAAGAAGTCATTGATGTGACGGAAAACTGTATGATAAACATAGAGAAATGATTAGCATCTTATAGACATGAATTTTGAGTTTAGGTAAGGAAATACTGCATAAAATCTTGTCGTCACAGTATGTACCAAAGTGGGTAACTGGATTTTTAAAACTTCCAATTAGTGAACACATTGATAATGTATAGAGTTGCTAATAGTCTTTATGCATACAAACTAGAGTGTTCCCGTGTAACCAAGGTAAAGCAGCTTTGTTTTATACTTAGGGATGGTTCAGCTTTCCTTCTGATCTGCTAATAATTACTATTATAATAACATGACCTCTGCCTTAGAAAACTGGATCTTGTATCAAAAAACAAATGAATCTCGGGGCTAAGGCAGGATCAGGAGACTGAGGCAGGAGGATCATTGCAAATTCAAAGCCAGTCTGGGCTACAAAATGAGCTCAAGGCCAGCCTGACCTGCATAGAGACCCTGTCTCAAAAAGACCAAAAAACAAACACTCAAGGAAAAAACTACAAAAACAAATGAACGCCTCTGATGGATAACAGGAACCATCCAAGGTTAACTTACAGCATTTCATCAAAACCTGAATTTATCCTAATTCGTACTCACACAGTAGGCAGTATGAATGGAAATTCAGTAACTTCAGAAACAATTTTTGGTATTTTCTAAACTATATTTGTTCTCTTTTCCTAGACACTGAGAATCACAATATTTCAAGTTGGGCCCTGAAGTACAAATTACCAAATATTCTCCAGGGGATGCTCAGACATGTTAGTTTGAGAATCACCTGTCGAGGTCACTTTGGTTCCACTGAGTCCCAGTGGCAGTTGTAGCGGACCTATAGCGTATGTGCTGCAGCTGGCCGTTTGTTTGTTACCACTGAAAGCTCCAAAAGTTCACCATCACTCCCCTAGTTATCTCAATACAAACTCAGCCTTTTAAACACCAAATGATTGGTTTCTAAAAATAGGAAATAGTACTCAATTTATGTGACTGCTACTGTAGCAGTGAATGTACACTAATGCAATGTTCATTTCAAGCTATTCTGTGACTTAGAAACTCTTGTAGAGCTAAAATACATGCATATCTGAATATACACAAATACATTTTTATTCGTTGTGCTTTATTACCATTTCTTTTTCCTGCTCCCAGTATCGAAGGGGGAGTTAAGCTGGGTAAGGTTGTCTTTTAAAAAGCTTTGATTTCTTCCAAAACAGCACATGCTTTAAGTGTGTATTTATCACCAACACCAGCCTCCAACTTTAGATCAAGAAAAAGGTATTTATTGAAGCCCAGAAGTTAGCACATCCAACTTTTTATTTAAAGAGGCACTCCTATCAACGGCAAGCCTGTCATCCAGTTTCAGCTGGAGTATTTACTGACAGAGTCCTTACTTCATGAAGCAGCCAGTACCTAGGGATAGTTACAAAACCGTAACCTGTCTCACTCAACTGCCATCTTTTACTTTTAACACGTCTTCCTGTATTTAAAGACAACTGCCACATCTCCCCTTAGTTATCCTTTGTCTCTCTTAGGTTCACATCTCACTCACCTAACATCAAGAGATACATCTTGTAATCAGTGGCTTGTCACATTTCAACTGTACTTTTTTTCCTTAGTGGCACATAAAATGGTGTACAACTGTGGGCAATTAGGTTTGCTGAAATACATTAATTTCTCCACTCCCTTTACTACTTTTTCAACTAAAATCATCAAAGCTACTCAGTCCAACTCCTGGGTGGCACAGAAGTGTCCACCCAGTCTCCTTAGTTATGTTCTGTGAGGCTTAATCTAATGCCTTAAAAGCTAATTTCAAAACCTTGATTACTAGGACAGGTTTGCGGCTCAGTGATGCAGTCCTTGCCTAGCACTCAACTCCCAGCACCACAAAAACAAAACACAGACACACCAAAATCTTTCTCCTACTGGTCCTTGTTCCATCTTCTGTAAGACAAGTGGACCCTGACTTTCACTGAGCTCATGTATTTGTTATTTGAAAACAAATTCTAAGACTTTCAAAGTTTATTTTATTAAGCATTCCTACTTCCTTTTTTGGTAACATTAAATTTACTGAAAAGTGGATAGTAAAAGCAATCTCATGATGCTGTCCTTCAGACAGTATATACTAATGATGTATGTAAAAACAGCATTTCTTGGCAGCTGAAAGGCATGCCCAGCTGCTTCCCCTCTGGCCTTCCCCAGACATGCAGCTCTTAAATACAGCATCCTAATTGGACCTGACATTTCAGATGGGTGGTGACTTTCAAAGACAGTGGAATTCCTGTCTTTGAAGCACTGCACTTTTCTTAATGTAGTTTAAGATTACATTAGTATTGACAATGGAATCAAAATTCATGTTGATCTACTTATGAACCGTTCTTAAGGCATGTTGTATTCTATCATCTTTTATTGTTTTACCATTCAAACTGTAAAAATAAGTAACATCCTGTTTCAATGTACTTTACTTGATTCAACCAACATACCAAACTATCGAGTTAGGTTTAGATAACCATTCTGGCTTTCAGTGTGTTTATGCACTTCGTCTTCCAGGTCTGCTATTTAGCCTTGTGACATACCATTAGGATCTAGCTTCTAGAAAGTAAAAACATTTCAATGTATGGCTTATCTCATCCTCCAGAGATATTTTTCTTTCAGTGGCAGAGACTGAACCCAGGGACTAATGCATGCTAAGCAAGCAAGCTACCCCTGAGCTGTAGCTCTAGCCCCAGAGACAATCCTAATGGAATCACTAGATTTCTGTTCTTTATAAACTACACAGACAAACCTCGTAACAGAACATTTATTACAGACACTGTCTCTGTTTCCCTATGCATTTAGGCTTTCAAGAGCTCCTTTTGCAAAATTTATGCTATTATTAATGCAAATCTAAGTTAAATCAAATAATCCTCCTTCAAAGTCATGTTCACATAACTCATTTTATGGGCAATAGTTAGAATGGAAGACCTATGGTTTGTCGATGAAAGAGGATTCAAAGAAAGGATCTACTGGAAATTTGAAAAATTTGAAAATTAGAAATGTTTAAAGATTGTTATAAAAATGAAATTACAGCAAGATAGTAAATTATTTCAAAGCTCAATGTTTTAATTTGTACATTTTATTTTCAAATAGAAATATCAAATTATACCAGTCAAACACGTATTCATCGAGCACCTTCTATGTCCCAATTTCAGTGGCAAAAAGGAAAAGACCAGTTAAATGGTTGGCTTTATATATATTGTAAGAATTTAAATAAAATTTCAGTTCTTAATTAAGTTGATTAAGTCTAAGGAAAAGTATTTTACAGTGAAGAACCCCTGAAAGTGGATTTTTAATGTATAAATTATGGTACCAGCTGAAGAACAACAGACGTTTGCCATCAAGCAGATTAAAGGACTTCTTTTACAGGTAAACAGCTTTGGTTCCCCAGAGCCCATTAAGTTTCATCTCAAAACTGATGTAACAAGAGGACATATCTTTTCTTAGCTATACAGGGGGAAACAAAATTAAATATCTGGGAAAAGTATTATTAGTTTGAATCAACTGTGTATATGTATAACCACAAATTATACAATCAAGAAAGTTTAATTAAATACCTTAATGTAGTATTTTAATGATTTTAAATAGGAATCATTTAAAAATTGTGTTTAAGTCCACTTGTTCATAATCAACAGTTTTTAAGAATTGGTTAATATGCAAGTGTTTCCTAATTTTGATGACACAAGATAAAAAGAACTGAAACAAACTGGAAAGTGTGCACTAAAAATTCTTGCCCAAGCAGTTTAAAAGAAAAAATTAAAGCCAACACAATAAACCACTAAATAGGACCTATCCTGGTCTTCTGAGCCACCATATAGTACCAGTCATGGCCATCCTTCGGCTGAGACTTTACATTAATGTTGTACTCAGAAGAATAAAGATTCTGTATCATGTTTTTTCCCATCTATTTCTTATAGTTATGTAGGAAAAATTACATTTAACAAGATAAATTATTATGAAGATGTAATCTTTTTTTTAAAGAAACTGATTTCTAGGATTTCACGCTGATCAAATTAACAGTGCTTGTCATTTTTTAAAACTGTAATTACACAGGTGTCATCTTTGATACCCTGGGGATGCTTTGGTTTAATTCTGGATAAAAAATATCCTAATTTTTATCAGTTTCTAGTATCTCAAAATACATAGAAAATGTAAATTTTAAAGCCATTTTATATTTTTGATACAGTGATGTCATAAATTTTTAATTTTCGAACATGATTTGGTAAATGTCAACAAACTTTCAGTCTTATAGAAAAATAGGGTACAAATGAAACCTTTAAAAAGTAAAAACTGTCTTTTTTCTAATTCTTTTTATCTGTAGATCTGCTTTGGTAGCCTCAGTCTTCAGACATTTTTATATAAGTATCTATATTTGTATGAAAAAAGAAACCACTTTTAAATATGAAATATTCAGGTCAGCAAACTGAAGGTAGTCTATCCCGTCTCATTTTTCGGCTTACCTTAATTTGCACATTACTTCATAAAGATAAATTTCAAAGGTCTATCAAGAAATTCCTCACGAAAGTATTCTGATTGGATCCCAGAACGTTCAGGATGTTTTATTTCTAATGCTGCCATAATCCATTTAAAAGTTTTCTCTGTTAAGACTATCTACATTTTTTAACCTACAGGTGAAAGGATTCACTGAGGTTCCATCAAATTATTTGTTGAAAGCTGAAAAAAGAAGGCATTTTAAATTTAATCACACCATTCAGTTTGATATTTGTAAAACTTATGGGTTTTTCCTCTAGTTTGCATGTTTAAGAAATAATTTCACAATTTCAAATCAAAGTCAACACTGCAGTGAGGAGAGCTTTTCTACTTTATTACAAAGAGAAGAAGCCTTTATGTGGTCAGAAAATACAAGATTGATCTTTTTCTCTTCCTATGAAACGCTGCTGTTCAAACAGCCAGAGTGAATCGTTGCAGTTCACTTCGTTAAGTCCCATCACATTCACTTGGGTATGGATGTCCTTGGCTGCTGAAGATCTGGCCCTTTAGTGCACAGGGCGACAAAGTCCCCTGACCAGCAGTTCCAGAATGTCCCATTTTCATATATTGCATCCATGCACACCTCCTAAAAATGAGGTACAGCAGGGCAAACATTTTCCAAAATAGATGTCATATATATAATATATACACATTCGTACATACATACCTTTATTCATGTGATGTCCAAAAATTTAAAAAAAATGTACACATTTATTACAAAATCGTAACAAAGACTGGACAGTGTTTTGCTCATTCTGGAAAGATGAAGCTCAGTAATAACACAACCCTGGAGACCATCCAGAGATTGTGGCAATATCTTTCTTCTCAACAGTCAGATATGCTTTGCGGTTAAGCTTGGCGCAACTGCCTTTCAAAAACAGAACGGGAAGTAAAATGAAGGAAGCAGACCTTGCTCATCTTCCAAATGAAATACGAGAAGGATCTTCACATAAAAATGCACAAACATTTGTCATTTTATTACCAATAGTGCTACAATGAACAATGCAAATTCTGTGGTCTAATTTTGTTGAGTCTTTTGTGGGTTTTCTTTTTTACATTTAAGAAACTAAATGGTAAACTTCTGTCAGTGTACTTGCTTGTCTTTATAGACTCAAGTCTGTCTGCTGGCAAAAAGAAAATAAATGATAAAAATTCAGACCCTGCTCAAACTAGGAAAAAAAATTATAAATTTAGTTGTTGGGCAGCACATAATTAGTAAGGCAGGACCTTAAATGGTGACCCTTTGCGTAAGCCAATTGCCAGATCCTCAAGGGATTAAAACCAGGGTGCCTGAGCCACATCAGTTCTGCAGTTAGGCTGAGTGTTGTGCTGAGACAGCCATACCCCAAGAAAAGGGAAGTCTTTTTAGAAGGCTTGCTGAGCAGGGTTGTAGTTGAAGGTGGACGGCAGGTGAGGCCGTTCTTCTAATTTGTCGTATTCCAGATGGAACTCCTAAAAAAAGCAAATAAATTCAAATAATTCCATCTGCTTTGACACCAAATTTCTGGCAAAAGATATTTTACTATATGAACAGTTAAAACCCCTACATACAAGAAGGACCACAGACACACATATATAAACTTCTCGCTAAGTACAATACAGCTTGAAGAAAAACATGTATTTGTTGCTAAATACAAAAAGAGGCTATTTATGAAAATTTACTGACATTCTGTACCCTTTTAAACTGAAAAGTAAGAGAGTAAATTACTATTGCTGTAATGTAAAGCATAGAAAATTACAGGAAATTTAAAATAAGGCCCCCGCTAATAAAGTATAAAAACCTAAAACTTTACTTGTCCATAAAAAAAGTTTAAAACAAAGATTTTTAAAAATATACATTAAAAATTTTCTAAACACTACATTTTGAGGAATGCAATGAACTTAAAACTTGTATGTCCAGAACTTCTTACTTTGTAAGCTCCAAACTGTAAGTTAAAGAGAATTCAACTGCCATAGTAGCCAGGTGTGGTGGCACATAGCCGCAATACCCCAGCTACTCAGAAAATTGAGGCTGGAGGACTGTGAATTTGAAGCCAACCTGGGTGACACAGTGAAACACTAGGTAAGAACAAAAGAAAAAGGCCTAAAGATGTAACTCAAAGTAGAGCACTTGTTCAGTGCCATGTACCAGCCTTGGTTTGATCCCCAGTACTGGAATGGGGGAATAGACAGTGGTTTTATTTACATACCTGAAAACTAGGTTAATTTCTCATTTTAAACAAACTTTCAAAATACTATACTGACTCCACATATTTTCAATTTAGGAATGGTAGCTTTTAATGGTATTTTCCTCTCGAGCTCAAGACTAGAGATGTACTTTGTTTTTTTTTTTCTTTTTGAAACAGGGTGTCACTATGCAGTTCAGGATGGCCTTGAACTCATTTTGTAACCCAGGCTGGCCTCAAACTCACAGTGATCCTCCTGCCTTAGCTTCGTAAGTGCTGGGATTACAGGTGTGCACCATCACACCTGGTGAGATGTTCACATATTTAAAAAAAGAAAACCAACATAAATTCTTCTGCAACTCCAAAAATGAGATGTTCTAAAATTACTAACTATAATTTATAATTAGCATAAACTATTACTGTATAACCCCATTTAAAGAATTATGAACCTTAGTATGTATCATGTATTAAAGATTAAACCAACAAGTAACATTAACAACCATGGGGTAACATACTTCGCCTTATGTGTCTGGTTTCAAATGGAATTCATAATGGATGTTTCCATTATTAAATTAAAAATGAGAACTTTTTTTTTTTTTTGTCTTTTTGAGACAGGGTCTCACTATGCAGTTTGGGCTGGCCTTGAGCTCACTTTGTAGCCCAGGCTGGTCTTGAACTTGCAGTGATTCTCCTGCCTCAGGCTCCTGAGTGCTGGGATTGCAGGTGTGTGCCACCATGCCTGGCTAAAAATGAAAACTCAGGCTAAAAATGAAAACTTAAGATAATAATAATAATCAAACTTTCTGATTTAGAACCAAGTATTTAAAATTAAAGGACACTATATAACAATTACAGATGTATCAGATTTAATTTACTGAACGCCTAATAGTGCCTATACTGGAGTACAGCTGACTTTAATCTTTATATTAACTCTATATAAGGTAAAAAATTATAATTTCTACTTCACACAAGAGGAAATGAGGTTCACAGTAAATTACCAAAGTCAAACATTAAACAGCAGCCCTAGGATTAGGACTGTTACATCAAAGCGTGTATCTTTTCTAGTGTACCACATTCTTTTTACTATGTTTAGTTTGAGTTATAAAAATGGATTTACTTCATTATACTTCAATCCAGAAAAACAAGTGAAAAATAAAGTCCCCTCACGAAAGTTTATAAAGAAGGTACACTATGATAACATTAACCTCCTTTATTTTATTTATTTTATTTTTTCTTTTAGGGACAGGGTCTTGCTATGCAGTTCAAGCTGACCTTGAACTTACTCTGTAGCTCAGGCCAGTCTAGAACTTGTAACAATCCTCCACATGAGCTTCCCGCGTGCTGGGATCACAGGCGTGCGCCACCACGCCTACCTTCACTAACCTCCTTCAAAAGGATCTGCTTATGATAGACTAATGAACACCGAGAGGTTACCTGCCTACCAGTGAAAACTAGACACCAGGGTCACCATCACAGCCACATATTGCCCCTATTGCACCATGTAGGTGTGACTTCCACTTCCCAAATGTCCGGATTAGTGAAGAAAATACCTGTTAAGTCACATTTTTAATTGACATCTTAATTTTCAAAGTGTATAGAGAGTGAAAAGCCTATCTGTAACTTTGACAAGTAGGTAACTTTAAAAAAATTTCTTTATGTTTTTGGGGTACCAGGAATCAAACTCAGGACCTCACGCTTGCTAGGCAGATGCTGTGCCACTGAGCTAAATTCTTGGCCCACAACAAATGATAAGCTTAATTAAGTTATAGAAATTAAAATTTTACTTATACTAATGGATTAAATGTGTTATTAGAATTTAAATGAGATTACTCTGTCAATGTACATACAATGGAAAAGAGAAGTTTAAACCTAGAGAACATGGATAATACAAAAATCTTCAACACAGATGATTTAGGTGTATATATAGATTTATTATACATATATATAATGTATATATGGTTTATTATATATATTTAATATATTAGATAGTAAGTATCTAATATATTAAAACAAATATATATTAAAATAAATATATATATTAAAATAAATAATAAAAGTATTTTAATATATTATATATGAGGTATATATGATTTATTATATATAGACAATATATACAATATATACAGTATATAGATCAAATGTTGTCAACCAACTTTTACTTTTTTGGCCTTGCATGTATTTTTATTCTTAAAATACATAAAGCTTACAATACACTGGTACCTTTTTGTTCTCTAACTGTATGCAATTTGATCATAATACACACAAGCATACCCTTGAACATTCTGTAGGACTGAGAAATGCGTATGGTATACCATTTGGTATACCACTATCTAATGCTTGGAACAGTACCAGACCTCTAGCAGAAGTGTCATTAATAGCAGATAAATTAATAAAAGCAATTTTCTTCATTTGCTATAGGAAAAGAACACAACTTTCACATAATATTTTGAAATTATGTATTAAAAGGCCTATTTGCCTATTTACTTTTAAGAGAAAAGTAATTTTTAGGTTACAGTATCATGATTTAAAGGGCTAGAAACTTTTACATACTTTTTAGCACAACTTTTTAATGACTAAAGTTTCCTCTATTAATAAAGCTAGGGTGTATGTTTTCAAAAAGTTACTTGCTTAAAGAAGAACTGAAATTCACTGGACTCAGATGATGAAATAAATTTTTACAAAAAGTCACTAATCTAATATAAAGAAACACTGCAGGAATTTGTTTCAATTTTCAAAAAATGCTGATTTTCTTTTACGTATAAATCTGTATGAACTTAAATTTTAAGAAGCATTAAACTATCTCAAATGTACAAGGCCTTGAAGAAAAGCACATTATCACCAAAGTATAAAGATGTACTCTATATATTAGTAAAGTTAATTTTAAAAAAGCTACATTTATACTAAGCTATGATATAAAACTTCTAAGCATTAGAAATCCTACATTAAAGTTAGGTTAAAAGAATTCTTGAACTTTTAAGTTTTTGATTTGAGAAAATTATTAACAGGAAACATCTATCACTTAAAATCTCACTGTGGAAGGAATTACTCTAAGTCTTACTAACAAAGCAAGACACCAGACCAGAGGAAGAACTGGGGAAGGGGAAAGGAGAGGCAAAAGGGAGGGCACTAAAGCAGGCTGAATTATGATCAAATTGCCACCGTGAAGAGCTGCAGTTTGTAGAATGAGTAAGTACTAATATATACTGCAAAATAAAAATAAAGCTTACTCATTAAAATTATATACACTATCAACTATCACCAATCTCTAATTGGATATGAGTCTTTTTTTTTCTTGGTGGTACTGGGGATTCAACTCAAGACCTTTGTACATAACTACATACCCGGCCCTATTAAATTTTTAAATTTTGAGAGAAGGTCTTACTAAATTGCCCAGGTTGGGTTCAAACACAAAATCTTCCTGCCTTAGATTCCTAGAGTGCTGGCATTGCAGGCATGTACCACCAGAGGTGGCCAATTCTAATAGAATGACACAGGATGACAGATCTACCTGATTTTTACAAAGTTAAGGTTACCTAAAAGAATAAGCAAAAACAATGTAAAATTTTTATGTACACAGATAGTCATCTTCTAGGCAATTCTGTGCACAAATAGTAAGACTGAATTCTAAATCTTAAGGCCATAAAAATTTTAGGGGATAAATACATCTGATTTAATGCATCTAATGCTTTAGTTACTATGATTTTTCTGAAAGTATTAAGTGATTCTTAAAAGACATCAGCTCATATAAGTTATGAACAAAGATTTAAGATTATAGTCTAGATTTGTTTAATACCTTGCAATAACAACATCATTATTAATTAAAATATCAATTCACACTGCAGGTTCCATGAGTTGAAGCTATTCAATGAATGTCTTTTATGAACAGTAAACCTACCCATTTTACAGATGGCGACTCTCAAGTTGACATAATACATGTCATATTCATGAATTTTCTGAAATTATATGAAGTCTGTTAATAAATATACTACAAATAAGACCCAAATTTCTTAATTGCTAACCAATTTTCTGTGAAAGCACTGACACATCCTTAAAAAACCACTGTCAAAGTTATTTTGTAAATGTAAGTTCATGAATTTTATTTCAATGTAAACAATAAGTCAGCTGTTTAATACCAAGATGAAACCAGTAATTCTGCTTGCTTTCCATGACTATGAAAACAAGCGGGAAGAGTATTAATGCAAGTGGCCAGCAAAATGTTCAGACAGATTCCTTAGGAAATAATTGAACAACTATTATTTATCAAATGTAATTTTTGTACTTCACAGCGAAACTTTTAAAAGTGAAGGTAAAAGCTCAACTACTTAAGCAGCAGATAAAAACAGGGCAAAATTATTTTACACGTATTATACATGATATGTATTAGGGTATATTTCAGATAAGTAGATATAATTTTCTTAATGACCTATATTAATGCTTTCTTTCTGAATATTTACCTTTTTGGGGAGAACTTAAGTCTGGAAAACAGATTTGCCCCATACATTATCTAACTATCATTATAAAAAGAGTGATCAAAATATGTAGCAAATGTTTAAATTAAAACAGTAAAAGATGCATTTCTATTAATGCTCCTCAAAATACCTCACTACCCTGAATTTTAAACACTTAGCCCACAGTTCTTGCCACTTTTTTAAAAGCAGTTCCGCAAGTCCCCTTTCAAAACATTATGGTGTAACCTCGTCCACCTGTTCACCAGATCTAGCATATGCCAATTCTGGCTCTTCCCCAAAGGCAGAATGACATGAAAAGTACACATTCTAAATCAGTTCAGGAGAACAAGGCACCTTGACAGTGCAACTAAAGATACTCACAAAAGAAGACTTCCACAACTGTTTCAAAAAGTGGTAAAAGTGATAGACTAAATGTGTTGGGGGAGGGCAGTTTAGGAACAGTTAATTGCAATGTGTCTCTTACTGTAACAAAACTTTAAAAATTTGAACATTCACTATATTTTTAATCACCCTGTGAAAGGCTATCTATTGGAAGCATACATTCTTTATTTACATATACAAGTTTGGAGCTCACAGAACTACTGAACAAAAAGCTTCAAATTGAATAAAGAAAACATCAGTTATTTACCAATGAATTTTCCCCTTCAAAGACTATTTTTCTCTTTTGTACATCCACTAAGTCAAAAGTAACTATGGCCCTGGAGGAGGACAGAATTACGTGGAATAAGCTGAAAGCTCATTAGAAATGTGAATTTTCAGGCCCCACACCTACATGACTTGCTATCTAAGAAAGAGTGGAGGTATGGTTCCACAATTTGTACTTTACAAGTCTTCCATGTGATTCTGGTACAGGTTAAAGTTTGACAACCCATGGGTAAAGTAAGCAACAATCAGTTACATTTTTCCACGTTTGAAAACTTAGTAGCAAGTTGTAACGGTGATGAAAACAGCAGCAACACAACTACCTACTGCTGCCCACTGCCACCAGCACCAGCCCCGCCACAGATCAAACGCCCAGTCTATTCCAAGCATGTATTTAGGGTGTATGTGCATCTGTGTTAATATCTGTCTTCATAATAACCTAGAGGAAATTACCATCTTCATTTTACAAAAAAGAAAAAAGCACAGAAAGAAAACCTGTGCAACATCGAAGCAAAAATAGCAGAAACAGGAGTTAAATTCAAATCCATGATACAGTGGCTGTGGCCATTACCAAGAAACCTAAAAATAATAATAAAAAATATTTAACCTCTGGTGTGTCTTGTCATTTTCGTGGTTATTTGCTGGGCTTATCCTTTTTTTAATGCATAGTTTATATACTGCTACCTTCTTGGAACGTTGAAAGTTTGTGATATGTATCTGGTAAGCATTTTCCACTGCCTTCTTAAGGTATAAACTCTTAATCAGTTTAGTTGGCTGATTCAAAATACACACCCACATACACACAAACCACAAACCAATAAATTAAATATTGTCCAAAAAATTATTTGCTAGATATATTTCTTCTTCTGTTTACATTTACCAAAACCAAACAAAACTAATTCCTGAGTTTACAATTACAAATTACTGATGGAAAATTCATTCAGAAAAATACCAGGGGGTCTGTGACATCAGGTAATGAAGCTATATTCTTTACTAGGCAGACTATACATAAGGTACTAAACAGAAGTATGAAACACTCATTCACATTGATGACAATTTTGCACATGGGACAGTTAGGCATTTTTATGAGGCAAATGCAAAACATAATAATCAACCTTTCCCCACTGTCCACTTTTGTAAATATTTAGCACAGTGATCACAGGAATGGTAATGGTCAATGCTTTCAATTTTCTTTAAACAATCTGCAAATAGAAATTCAGGTATCTTTCCTGCAATGTATGTAAGTTTGTTTATTCTTTTCACCTTTTTGAGACAGGGCCTTGTTATGCAGTTCAGGCTGGCCTTGAGCTCACTTTGTAGTCCAGGCTGGCCTCGAACTAGCAAAGATCCTCCTGCCTCAGCCTCCTGAGTGCTGGGATTACAGGCATGCACCACTGTGCTCGGCTTAATAAATGTTTAAGTTTAAAAGGCTTTTACATACTTTTAGGAAAACCTCATCCTTGCTTAAAGTAACAATATATGAAAATACATGACTGAGATTGTAACAGGGTATCTTCGTTTTAAATTTAATAGACAGAAATATTTCAAATGGTACCAATTCAGTTGACATAAATTACTTCAAATGTTACCAAGACTTGCATAATTTTACAAAATCTTTCACTAAGTTTAATAATTTTTTCCATATTAATGAAATGGTCTTTGGACAGTCTTAAAATCAAACCCAAGCAGGCATGGATAAAAGATTTGGCAAAGACATAGCACACGACTGGAACATAAGCATTGGTACACATAAACAAATTAAAAGGGACACTTCTGGATTAATGTACTTGCACATGGGGAAAAATATACCTTAGCTACTTTCCTCCAGTTAAGACAGTCAAAGAAGTAATATGTTCCCCTTTCGTATGTGTTGGTTTTCATTGTTGGTTCCATGCCTGGTGCCCTGGTTATCCATACTCGTTCTTCTTTGTGGTATCTCCAATCACGGTTAAAACTTCAATTTTTAAAAGAAAAAGATTATTAATTTTTGGCTTACATCAAATGTACATTCTGTAAAACTCTCAGAAAAATTACATGCAACATACATAAACGGGTGCATCTCAATCCTATTTTAAATAAAATTACACTGGAATAAAGGAAAAAAATTACTTGTTGAAAAAGCACATTCTTTAATATCTATATATTTATTGAACTACAGATACTTGTTATATAAACAACATAAAAATTCTGAAGTTCTACGGTTAATAGGATAAAAACTCGGGCAGACCGAACAAAGATATAATAGGTTCTAGAAACCTGATTCCCTTCTTGGTTATCTGAACACTCAGCGGAGACTGAAATGCTTTAAAACAAGCAAAAACCCTTCCTTTTTGTTTTGTTTTGTTATTTTGAGACAGGGTTGTGCGATGTAGTTCAGGCTGGGCTTGAACTCACTATGGAGCCCAGGCAGGCCTTGAATGCAAAACAAGCCTGTCTCAGCCTCTTGAGAGCTGGGATTACAGACATGCCACCAGGACTGGCAAAAAGTCAACTATTTAGATAATTGTATTACCCTGTACAAAATATATTTGAATTGTTTAAATTTACATAATTTTCTAGCTGCTGAGAACAGTATTCATTTTGAAAATTTTAATATATTACTTTTTTTCTTCAAATCTTGACTCTAAATTCTAAAAGCAAAGAGGATATTATTAGAATTTATACAAGAACCAATTAAGAATTATCATTTATAAACCAAAGAAGTAACATCCAAAGGAATAAATGTTACCAAAGAAACGAACTTCCACGTGCTTTCTTACCAACACAATGAGATAGTTTTTAGAAATTAATTAGATATGAGAAAACTGCCAGTTACAGATGAACAAATCAGTGAATTTATTACAGAAAAAAAGAACAAATGATAATCCCTACTAATGGGAAAAATGGGGAAATATGTTCTCTCAGTTGAGAAGAAAAAAGGTGACACACTTCATTACCAACACAGTCAATTTTGCGTTGGTGGTATAGTGGTTAGCATAGCTGCCTTCCAACACAGTCAATTTCACACTGTAAGTATCTGATCAAGACCATTTATAAAAATGTTATTAGTAATTCTATAATATTGAATGTGGACTTTATTTTATAAGCACTTCAAAACACTTAACAAATGTGCAGAAAACCTTGCTGATAATCAACAGATGTTTATTACATGATGAAATTCTGCATCTAATCATTAGTATACATGGTTCTACAAGAACCATAATCATACAAAAGTTCGATTAAACAAATCCATGAGTCAAGCTGATTCTGTCTTATTACAAATTTTTAATTATTTAAGTATGAAATTCCTTTTTTGTATTCAGATTATAAAGCCATCATGACAATTTCAATCTAAATTAGATTTATTTTACTTAATATAAACTATTTAAGTTTCTTGATGAACAAATATTTTCACTTAAAAAAGTGTAACTATCATCACTAAAAATAGTTTGCAGAACAGTCAAGATCCACTATAGTGAAAAAGTGATTAAAATATTCTGAACATACAGCTCTACTGCAGCTAGAAGTTGTAATACGTCTCCTCCATTCATGTAATAGAGATAGAAGAGAAGGTCTTCTCCATATCGGCCAAGTTTTATTGCAGCCAGCTGGAAAAGAAAAATTTCATGAAATGCGAAAGAAATTTTAAAATTCTTATATATAACTGCCACTACTAATGTAAATAATAGAAAGATAAACAAATCTTTTATAGCAGACAACTGTTATCACATGATTACAGATAGGTAATTATAATTTTAAGACTTCGTTTAAATAACGAGGCATTTAGATGTACTAGCAGAAGGGAAAAAAAGCTAAACAAATTCCAAGGTTATTTCATGATTTATTAATAATCTAGTGGCAACAACACTAAAATACTGTGCTCAGAGACTTAGGATTGTAATCAAGTACTAATTCTATTATTAATATGACCATATTCAAGTTATTTAGTATCTTTGAGCTTTGGCTCTAAAATACGGACAATAATAAGAGGGTTACGGGGCTGGGGATATAGCTCAGTGGAATAAGTGCTTGCCTAGCAAGCACAGGGTCCTGAGTTCGATCCCCAGTACCGCAAAAAAAAAAAAAAAAAAAAAAAAAAAAAAAAAAAAAAAAAAAAAAAAAAAAAAAAAAAAAAAAAAAAAAAAATAATAATAATAATAATAATAAGAGGGTTACTAAAAACATAAATGAAATGAGTGAGGGTATATGAAAGACAGAAGGATTATATTAAGGGTTAACTGAAACCTACATCAGTAGGGATTCACAAATTGCTTGTATGCTTTCAGCATATCATGGATGGTGAATACAAAAACCATACAGGTGACTCTGTATTTTGGTTATTAAATGGATGACTGTAAGATGACTACATTTCCCTATACAAGGTAGAAAACAACTACATACCAAACTATAAACTGTAGGTGAATTCCAGTCTCAAATTCTTACATTACAATAAAACTTAAAGTGCTCCAAAACAAAATTTATCTGTATGGTTACCTCATGCTCTAAATGTTTATTTGACTGTTACAGTTTTTCTGAGTGTAATTTTTATTAGTTCATGTGGTAACTGGCAAAGCACCAAATTGTTTCTCATACTGGCATTACAAAAAGGTTGTGGAATTATAGCAAAAGAGCTCTTCTGACATGGCAGCAACTCACATAAATCACAAATAGAAAAATATTAGCATTCTCTTCATTATAATTCTTGCTTTCCATCTACTTAGGTATTAAACAACACATCAAAATATGTATTTTCTTTTATTTGCCGGTCTATAATATCAACATCCATTTGGCCGCATAACTGTATGGATCAGACTCAGAATATTGTCATGTAATTATATGACTGTATTTATATTATATGTGCATAACATATATTTTTGTTAAATTGTATCAACGTACAAGGCTAAGATTTAGTTTCCATTATGTACTTTTTGCTAGCAGAAATGAATGTTTAGTTCATCACCCTAAATAAAATTTACTGTTTCTTTCTTAGATCAAAAAAGATTAAAGCTATTACTTTATCACTAAAATTATAAGTAATTAGAAAAGAAAAATGGAGGCAGCAAACTTATAGTAAATTATTTCAAAATTATGTTAGTTCATTAAAAATCGCTGTGTCTACATAATACTTGTAAAGAGAAACCTTTCTTATGGATCAGGGCATAAAATGAGAATATCAGAAGAAAGTTCATCTAATATTTTAAGTTAGTTTACTCCCGCCAATTGTAGCTATAATTGTACCCTTTTATTAATTCTAATAAGTATTTTGCCAGTCTAATATTGGTTTGTTTTAAAAATGTAACAAAGGATATCATCCAAACATTAAGACTATAAGCAAAAATAGAATGAAACTGCTATTTATAATGGACTCACAAAAGCGTACCCCTAAGACAACTGCTAATTCAAAAATACGCTGTCTGAACTGAAAAACAGCACCTGAAAAAGATCAAATCATGCTGACTGAGTAGAATTATAATAAACTACACTCACCTTGTCCCTAATGTGAATGTTCGTTAAGTACTCAGATGGAACATGGAAGTCTGGATAATAAAATGAAAAAAGCCTTATTAACTGATTCTCAGTTATAAATATTTTCTTTAAAGTTCTGAACACAAACAGATTTTCCTACCTATATCTTGAGGTCGACAAGGTGAAGATGCCCAGGGTGATGCAAATTTGGGGTAGAGATTTCTGAATAAGGGGGGGAAAAAAAAAACCACCTTGAAGTCCAGAGTAGAAAAATAGATTTCTAACTTAATTTCAGGAAAACTAGGAAAAGCAGACTTCAAATGTAAAATGAGCACCTTTACTTTTGTAAAGTCCTTTTCTTGGGTTTACAGTGGCTTATACAGCAAAAACTGAAACAATTATCTATCTATATACATGAAAAATGCAATAGGACCGCTCCCGTTAGTATTCTTACAATACAGCGTAAGTGAAATAGTGTATCATAATAATACATAAAACCTACGATTTAACTTTTCTTCTAGCAGACTTCATCTAAGAATGTTTTAAAAGCATCAATGCCATATTTGCAAGTGAAATCACTTTTCATATGCTCCCCCCAAATCAGTGAACGTAAATGATTATGAGAAAAGTTCTAATTCACCAAACAGAGAGTGCCTATTACATATGCCCGGCAGTGTTTTAGGTGCTTGACATACACAGTGAAGAAAGACTGGAGTCAGGCATGGCGGCTCACCGCCTGTAATCCCAGCACTCAAGATGCAGAGAGGAAGGAGAATCACCCTGAGTTTGAGAACACACTGGGCTACACAGTGAGCTCAAGGCCAGCCTGAACTGCATAGCAAGACCCTGTCTAAAAAAAAAAAAAAAATTACAAAACAAAGACTGGTCACTACATGAAACTTACTTCTGGTTGCATATGGTAAATTGTAGGGAGGCAGACAATTAGTGTAATAGATAAATAAAAATCCATTTTAGGGAAAGTTCTGGGAGAAGAGATTGGCTGCCACATGGATGGTCAGTGTAGGTCTCATGGAGATTAGATTTGAACAAACACAAAAGAATATGAGGTAATTAATCATATTAATTATCTAGTAGAAGATTGTTCTCCTTAGAAAGAACTGCTACAGCAACTAAAGTAAAGATACGATTGATATCTGAGGTACAGCAAGAAGGCATCAAAGTGGAACACTGAATAAAGGGAAAAGATGTTGCGTTGGGGCTGGCAGCAAACACCTTGTAAGGCTGAAAAATCTGAGCTTACAATTAAATTCTTACTGGGTATTACGCAAAGGAGTAACTTCTTCAAAATGGATTGTCCTGGTTGTTGTGAGAAGAATGTGAATGGGAGAGGACAAAGAGAGAACCAGTGATACCTGGTATTTGGTACTGGGTTATCCATGCAAGAGGATGATGATTCAAACCAGTGGTATTAGTTTAAAGAAGTGAGAGAATGTGGTCAGATTTTTAAATCTATCTTATGTAAAGATCGGATATGGTATACATAAGGAAGCAAGAAGTTAAAGATAAATTATGTCAACATATTAACTGAGATTGGGGAGGTTACAGCTAGAGTGTATATATGGGTAAGATCACTCCAGAGATGTTCAAATGCCACGCGATTCAGAAATCTCAAGTTAAACGCATAAATCAGGAAATACATTTAAATATGAGATTTCTCAATACATAGAGCATATAAAATTATAAGGCTAGAAAAGGTTATCAGAGAGCAAGTAGAAAACTAACACAAAGTGGTCAAGAAGAGAAGGAATTATCGGCAAAGGAAACTGAAGAATCACACAGTGAAAGCAGGTAAGAATGGTGTATTCACACTCAAGAAGGAAGGGTGGACGAACTTAACAACATAGACATCACTTGGTGACCTTTAATGAGTAGTTTTAACGAAGCAGTGGAGGCAAAATCCCACTAAAATAGGCTTAACGAAGAGAATGGAAGAAAACAAATTGGAGAAATCTAGATGATTCCTTTGAGATTTGCTTCAAAAGGGAACAGAGAAATGGGATTTTAACTCACAGAGAAGTCTGGATCAAGAGAAGTCATTTTTATAAGATGGGAGAAATAAAAGTGTATTTATGGTTGATGGAAATGATTCAACAAAGTATAAAAACCACTGCCATCACGCCCTTGAGTTTCTGAGAAGCATTAAACAGAAAGCATGTGTCAGCTATAGTGCAGCAGTGGTAGAGACAAGAGCAAGGCAGACAAAGACCATTACAGGTAGACTTGGTGGCAGGACTACACCGATGCTCTCTTCCAATTGCTTCCACCTTCTTTAGTAGAACAGACGTAAAGAACGCAAGGTTATCCCTCTGTAGGGACAAAAAGAGGTTTGAGGGGCTTGCAAAAGTATAAAATTGTTGCGCAGATCAGCAAAAGAGCTAATGGACTAGCATGCCAGCTATGATTATGACTAGAAAAATTAGGAATACATTTTTTTGAGGCTCCTGGCCATGAATACGAAGAATATTGAAGCAGTGAAGTTGAATGTATTTCTCCAGCCAAGTACAACAGCACAGGGTAGGAAAGGAAGCGGTAGAGAAATAGTCACAGATGCAGTTGTTTGGGTTCTATGCAAGTATGACAAAGTGACAGCAGGGCGAAGCAGTCGAGAGAATACGAGCAGTAACAACTTACTGGTGACTTGGCTGAGAAAGTTAATTCGCAGAGGGAACAGAAACAGGATACTGAGGAATAGTGAAAGGGCAGAAGAACCAAATGAAAGGTCCCCACAGCGTCAAATGGTTAGAGCAGTTAGGACAAGCAGGAGAGAAACGCAAGTATGGTGCTCAGAAAGCTTGATAGCATGAACTTCAAGTTAGGGAGAGAACATAGCTGCTAGCACTGGAAAGGTCAAAGGAATGAATAAACGTATGATTCAGGCACAATGGAAGACAGGATCTTAGAGAAGAGATTTAGGAAACCGGTGTTTTGGGATTTTGGAAAGATCACACACATGTATATTGAATCTGTCAAAGCTGTAAGAAGACTAATACTGCAAAGTAACAGTGATTCAGGAGCTGAGAGGGAATGACCCAAAAAGTAAGCAGGTAACTGCAATAATCAGGGGCAGCAGGGGATGTAATCTGATGACATGAGATTAAAAACTAGAAACTTGGAATAAGACATTAGAAATATTTTATACAAATGGAGGAAAAAAAGAAAACTTACTCAGGAGAGTTCAGATTGAGGCCTAATGTTGTTAAGTCACTTCCTAAAGCAAGATGCACCATTCCTGGATCTGTCTCTGCTGCCCTGATAAATGTTAACAGGCCAATCATTCCAAATTGGTCCGTCACCATCCCTTGAGGAATGTTAGTAACCCGACCTGGACAGGAAAAACAGTCATTTTACTTTTAAGTAAAAATACAGAAAATGCGTTTTATAATATTTTTGGTATTTATAGAGTCCCACCATCAGGTAACACCTGGATCCCTTTTTTCTGCTGATTATTATTTTGTGTTGTTGAACTTTTATCTCCAGGGAATTTGGGTCCATCTGTACTTGAAGTTGTCTTGCCAGATGTATTCAAATTCTATCATGAAAAAAATTAAATATGACATTTAAATGTGGTGAGTAGTAAATTCAAGTTTATACATTGTCATTCATTTATTGTATTTAAATTGATAGTGAATGAATGATTACCTGTTTTTCAAGTTCTACATGAACATTTTGTTTCCATAACTGTCTAATGGTATACAAATAAATCCTACATCCTCCACAACTGAGCATTACATGGACAAGGGAAGTAATTCTTATTTACCTCAGATTTTAAGTCACAGAAAAAATCTTTGCTTAGGGCTTTATGCTTTAGGATACACTTTAAATTATATTTTTCAAAGTTTTCCTTTACAAGATGAATTACACATAGTACATTATCTAAAATATCACCAAGGCAACCTCCAAGACAAGCTAGGACCATATGAATTTTTAGAATTCATACTTAATTGAATCCTTACCCAACAATCTTCTTTATTTTTTATTTTAATGATATACAAACTCCCACCACACACACAAAAAAGCTATTTTTAGTGTGGAAGAAATAAACACATTTATTAAGTCAGAAAGAAGCTGAGTTGGCTGAATCAACACAGGTATAAAAATGTGTATAAAGATTCTTCAAGGAGAAAACTTACTCAAGAAAAACACAGCTCCTTAGAAGGCTACATTATCAAACTTCATGGGATCCAGCTGACAGGGACTACAATAAAAGTCTAAATTAACTCTGAGAAGTTCAACAGAAATTTGCAAACCTATATGAAATAGGAAAAAAATAGGCTATCTTCTACGTTATAAAGCTTTTTCACATTCTTCAGAAGTTAGATTATTACAGACAGTCAAGATAAACAGTTTTGTAATAGTATTTAGTAAGTAACTGTTAATATAAGAGAAATCTGAAGGGAAGAAAACTACATTACTCACACAAGTTTCAGTTACTTACAGATTTACTGTCATCATTACTTGATGTCGGATCTTTATAGCTGGAACCAGGTAATGCTGGAAAATCTTCATTGTGTATTGAGAAGTCCTGGGATTGCTCATTTGCTGGTTTTGTTACCATTCCAACTATGTAATGAAAATAACCCAGAGAGCTGCAGTTGGTATCTATGCTATTTTGCTACATATGATACAAAGTTAACTGTCCTCATAATAATATACCAAAAGGTTTTTTAACACTATGAAAGCACACCTCAAAAATCAGTATTGAAGAATGAACAACTATTATTTTATGTATTGATTTATATAAATAATTGAATATACAAAGTAATATACGGGAAGAAAGTGGTAATCTTGTCATTCTAATCTAATGTCATATATAGATGCTCGAAATTATGATTTGATATTGGTAATGATCATTAAAAATTTTGGTTTAAAGGCTTGCTTTAAATATCTGATGAAATACTATAAATACCAGTAAACTCTTAAATGAAATAAACAAAAAATTTTACAACATGTCAGTATTCTACTTGAAAATGACTTACAGAGTGAGCAAATTGCAATCACTTATAAAACAACTCCATATTATTTCAGATTTTCTTGGACTCCATGTTATAGATGTAAAACATGCAAGAACTGGGGAATAATCCTCCCACTATACTTGGCATTAGTCGGGCCCTTAATGGAGAACAATATCCAGTTTGGGGCTCCACTCAAGAACGATATGGAGAAACTAGAGATGGTCCAAGGAGAGCAACAGGAATGACTAAAGGGATGAAAAAATGGACCTATGAGGAAAGGTTAAAAGCATTAGAGTCCAAACTAAGAATCAAGTAGCTAGGTACTCAACTTCCAGGGCAGATCATTTTGTTATGTTTTGAGAGACTAATTTTAAAGTTTGGAATATAAACAATAAAACTTTCCCTTCTTCATGTATGTACTATTTGTATTCATGTTCTCAAAAGTACAGTAATCCTTCCTGATTAATAATGGAAAAACATCAGTTCTATGTTAAAATGACTGACGAACTGAGCCCTCTAAGTGAAATGTTTTGCTATTTGTCTCTCTCATATCTTTCCAAAGGAAAGTTATGTGATAAGGAGTTTGGCTAAAATGCCATCACAGAACTTTCATGTCTAAATTGTTTTGCTGTTACTGTATATATGACCCTCTTTTTATTTTTATTTAGCTTCTATTACCAAATCTCTTTTCTATTAGAGACCATGAAAAGTGGGGAATGAAGGATATTAATGACTAACAATCTACATAAACTATACATAATCCATGAGCAGTGGTTCTCAATAGTGGGCAATTTTTTTTCCCAGGGAACATTTTCCAATGTCTGGAAACATCTGTGTCATAATGGTAAGTGGAGTGTGCTGGCAGCTGGAAGGCTGAAGCCAGGAATGTTGATAAACATTCTATATAAACATCAGTGCCGCCCTTCCCATCCCCTCTACTACGAATTACCTAGCCCAAATACCAACAGTGCAAGTGTTGAGAAACCTTAGCTTAGAAACTTCTTTAATGTATACCCATTCATTACTATGCACCAGGAATGTATTCTCTGAAAAATGTGAGACCAATTAAGAAAAGGAAGACCACAAAATAAGTCACTTAAGGTGAACAGAGATGCATAAGAGAATTATCTTCTGAGCATTAATGAGGGCTTCCTTTTGGGTTTTTAGACAGTTTTACCATTAAACTTTGTTGACATGGAATTCTGGGAGGAAAAATAAGACTGCTAGTATCAGCTCTGACAAAAATTACACTAACCTGATTAGAAAACAAATATGTACCACCCGTATGCCTACACAAGCTGTGCATATGTACATGCACACGTGCATATTTCTGTACCTGCTTCAGAAAGTTTCCACTGGCCATCATTAAAAAGTCTAATTACCATAAGGAGCTCTGCCAGCCAAGGGGTTTATTAATGGAGTTGGGTTACCACTTCCTTCCCTTCTGTTTCGGTCTGCTAATGCTGGAAAATCTGAAAGGTCCAATCCTGTCACATTTTCACTTCCATCTAAATAATATGAAATAATATTAGTTACTGATTTATAAACATTTAAGATGAGATTACAAAATCCAAACACAGCGTAATATGAAATGACAGTGACTTCTCCCCATATAATGTAGAGCCCTATTAACTAGGTATGTATCGGTGCGCAAGATGGTTGAAGACTGAATTCATGTCAAAGAATTTCATGAACAACTGAAGTAAGCAATACATAACCAGCACATCAAAAACCCAAAATTCTAGAGACATACTGTGTACTATTTCCACCATGGAAGATTACAATTTAAAATTACAGTTAGCTAACACAGAGAAAGATGAAACAACTATTCTTGTCACTATATCCACATGCAAGTTGTTATCTGGAATGCTCGGAGCTTCAGTGATACACAGGAGTGACAATGATATTACTGCCTACAAACAGCCAGAAACACACAGGTGCAGAGAGTGGGGGGGAGAAGCCTCGGGGACTTCTGCCTTGTAGTCTATTGGTTTCATGTACAAGAGAGAGAGTGAGCGAGTGAGTGAGAGAGCGAGAGAGAGAGAGAGAGAGAGAGAGAGAGAGCGAGAGAGAGAGAGAGAGAGAGAGAGAGAGAGAGAGAGAGAGAGAGTGCGTGCGTGCATGCGTGTTTGGGGCCTGAGGAATAAGCAGGATGGAAGCGGGGCCCACCATCTGGGGAGTCCATGGGAAACACTGGATAAGAATATGCTACAAAACCAGAAGTTTCTATTACCTATTACACAGTAGGCGCTCAATAAATACACAGTGGATAAGTAAAATTTACTTTTATTCATTTTAAATTAGTCTGTTTCCTTTAAAAATTAAATTTAACCCAACTTCTCTATTTTGCCTATTTTTTTCCCTATTCATACCTTGTTTTTTTGTCTCCACTTTCAGTATTCTTATAAACTTGCAATTAATTTTTGAAGAACCTAATTCTCTAACACCAATTCAACCCATACTACAGTTTTACTTTAATCTTTGCTTGATCTCATGTTTTATTTCAATTTCGTGCCATTTTTCCAATTAATTTTTTTCTTCATTTTTATAATTAAAAAAATCTCAACTATTATGCCAAGATTATTTTCTGACAGAAGAACAAGAGACTCCATTAATACTCCAAGGCAGGTGATAATCTAAAAACTACAAAAGTTAAGACAAATAATCCAAACTCATTGTTTAAAAAAAGTTTACTAAATTTTCAATTAAAATACTACCATTTGAACATGATAATACAAATTGAAATGTTATATACTCTTTTAATTTAAAAAATAACCTCTCAAATTATTTATATCTAAACTTCAGATATATACTGACTTTTTAAATACCCATTTTCAGGCCCTGCAAGATAAAATTCAAAATGGCCATTTATTATTTGAGAATATATTTTAACCTAAAAAAGTTTAATAAATCCTCAAATTTATATTTCTAAGAAAAGACTTGAAAATAATTTTCCTAATATAAAATATACCTAATGAGAATAGAATTTTAAAAACAATTCTAAAATTTTATAGCATATGTAAAACTGTAACTCAGAAACTAAAGTGGCACTGTTCAACACCATGGATGTCTCACTTAGAAAAAAAAATTCCAATTAAACTATAGAATGCACCCTGATTTCACAGGTACTTAAAAATGAAAAATATACATTTTAGAAACAAAAAATTATAGTATTTTTAATATTCTGAACATAAAATTTCCACATACAAATGGCAAAATGTAGTAATTTTTCAAACATTTTGATACTGTTTGATCAATCCATGCTGCAGAGCAAACAGTAGCATCTAAATTTTAAGACCCATAGCTACAAATGACATCTCTTTACTAAATCTTCTGTCAAGCTTCTAAAATATGGTTAATCTTACTAATTCTTCTTTCACCTGCCACTTCCTTTATATATATTTCTCTCCCAACAAGCCTCAGTTTTGATCCTGTAGTCGTAACGTCCTTTATTTCCTTCCTCAGAAGATTCTCGAAGTGATGGTGAAGAAGGTGAAACTCAAAGCAAAATACTAACACTATTCTCTTTTCTCTGAAGTAGTCAATAAGAGAAACAAAGTCTGGGAACTTTCTGTCAAAATTAGAAATGGTTTTCCATGTAACTAAATTTTAAATTTTACATATAAAACTAGATCAAAAATTCTAATTGTTAAGTGCCACAATTAATATTATCAAAACTATGAAAAAAAGTATTAAGTGCCCCATAAAACTGTAAAGGTTCTCCAATCTAGGTGTCTTTATGATCAGAACGTCACATCACCTAACCTAGTCCAGATGGTTCTTCTCACAGTGACAGGCCCAAGGATAGGAAAAGTTTTGAGGCAAGAGACTCTGAAGAATAAGTACAGCTCAAGTAAATGTTTGGGCTTTGTCTCGTTAAGGAAATAATCATGATGTTACAAAATAAATCATTATGGTAATAAATATACCAAGTGAAAAAATTATTTGTTTATTGAATTAAATCCTACTTGTAACAGTTTATCACAAAATTCAATTCTACTACATAACACAATTTTTAAAAAGCACCCTACAATATATAAAGACCAGTATGTTGCATTTTTATATTTTAGAAATCTACTGTACTTTTAATAGGGTACTAGCTCCAGAATAAGCTTACCTGTTCCATTAAAAATGTTACTTGATAAGGAGTTATTCATTCCAAATGCCTGATTCCTGTTCATTCCAAATCCAGACATACTGGGTACACAAAAAATAATTTTAGATATACAGTAAGAACACTAACCTTGAAATGAAAAACAAAAGTGTATACTTCTGGTGTCCTCATATCAAACAACACTATGTTTCAAAACAAATACTAATTTTATTTTTCTTAGTTTAATTTTATTTCTGGTTTAAAAAATTCCCTGAAGTCCTTTGATGAATAAGTTAAAACCAAGACAGCTAACACAAATTAACTGAAAAACAGAGTTTACATATGAACCTCGAAGGAAACTGAAATTAGGGGTGTCATTTTATGTTCTTGGAGAACCAGTTTACTGGATACTACAAATATATAACCTCAAAAATACGCTATAAGATTATCCTTCCAGAATACTTGTTTTCCTTGCCTTATTTGTGAAACCTGCTATTACTTTCCATAATGTATCTTCTTTCATACAGTCTCTACCTTTCCCAATTAAAATGCAGACTTCTCAGAGAGAGCCCATGCCCTATTATTTATCCCTGGACCTGCCTTCTAGCATTTAGATCAAACAGGCATTCAATAAATGTTTAACTGACTTGACTTAAGTGGTACTTTTCTTTAACTGAATTCAGTGTTCTAAATGCAGTTTACCTTACATCTACTTAATAAAAAAAATACTCTTTATAGTACCCTCCATTTCTGAATTAATACCTAACTAGTATTCACTAAATAATTACAAATGCCTTTTTTTTGTAGAAGCCTACTAAGCATGATAAGAAAAATAGGTTAAACTAGAGCAAAGCCAAATAATTAAAAATGTCAAGAATTATTAGTACAGATTCTATAATGAAACATGTACCCTTTACATCAAGTAATCATCTGATAAAAGACAGTTTATCAGTGTTGAGTAGGCTTAACCCATTTAAAGATAGCAATTTTTTGCCTAAATCTCCAAAATGAACTCTGGCCAAGCAACTTTTTGGTAAAATATGCAGTTGGTGAAACAACACCCCACAGCAGAGCAGGTACGAAAATGGAAACATTTGTTTGACACCAAATCAGAACTGCTGATGATCTAGGTACTCTCACATGGAGCACGTGTTCAAAGATGAAAACATTTTACAATCTATGTAAGTATCAATAGTAGAAATAATCAAGGCTTTAGATTTTCATGTGGTATTGACAATCTATAAACAAAGTATTGTTTTAAAAAGAAAATGTGAAAAAATATAAAGGCAAAAATTAAAATATATTCAATGAGCAACACTACAAGAATGTGGAAAGATGTGAGGAAACATAAGAAATACACTGTTAGGAAACTATATGAAGATGATAATTTTGATAACCTTATAAATAATAACTTATTTAAAAATTACAAGTTTACATAAAAGAATAAGAATTTATAAGATGAAGACTTAGCAGGAAATGTGCTAATAACCTATTTTAATCCAGATCTTACAAGTACTAGACAGAAATAAACAGATATGGCAACAACTTAATGAAGTTCCTACTTCCATACTCCTCCATTTTAAAAAAATGTTATTTTTGAAAGGAAGCCTATTCTAGACATAATTCCCAAATAAATTACCAAACAGCTTGAAAATACTAATAAAATGGGTAATTCTTACTGCTACTCGCATAGTACATACAATAGATGCACAAAAAGTAATGAAAAAGCACATCTTATCTTTTTGTTTGAAGCTCAAGATAAAATACTATTTTTAAGTACTCTAAAAATGGTATTTGGGCTGGGGACTTAGCTCAATGGCATAAGTGCCTGCCTGGCAAGCGCATGGTTGTGAGTGTGGTCCCCAGTGCCACAAAAATAAATAAACAAACAAACAAACAAACAAATAAAAATTATATGTATTTTTTGAGACAGGGTCTTGCTATGCAGTTCAGGCTGGCCTTGAGCTCACTTTGTGGTCCAGACTGGTCTTGAATGATCCTCCTGCCTTGGCCTCCTGAGTGCTGGGATTACAGGCATGTGCCACTGTGCTGGCTAAATATGATTTTAAAAAGGCTTTGGTCAGTGTCTCTAAAATAGAAAATTGACTCTTACTTCATAATGTATTTAATCAACTATATGCCAGAAATAGTCAAACATGTCTCCAGCCCTATTCATGAACCTAAAGCTCTTACCACATAGGTGACCAAAGTAATTGTCAATAAAAATTTGCCTGGTGGAAACCCAAGAATATTTCTTTTCTAAAAATAAAACCAATAAAAAGATCTAATGTGTTTTTTAAAATCAAACTTATTTCCTAAAAGAATGTATCTTTAGTTTGGGGGGAGTTAAAGTTGTGATGTGTAACAGAATCACTGCTCATAATATATGATGAAACACACTTTTGATACAGAAGCGAAGACTCAAGAACAAAGTGTTGAATATGAAAAAGCAAAACCAAAGACACCCGAAAGACAATTATACACAGTATCAGTGAGCATCTTACCTGTTCACAGTAAAAGGCTGTCGAGAAGGCTGCTGCTTTGGCATACATATTATGCTTGGCGAGCTTCTGTTGGGGCTGCCTAACCCTGAACTGCTCATGCTATTCGTCCTGCTAGGGATTCCAATGCCCTGACCAACCTGGGAGTGGTTCATCATATTCCTAGGGTTCATAGGCAAAATACCCCTGCAAAAGAAGTCCATTATACTAAATAAGCTCTCTACAATGACTTATTAATATGCTCTATAAATAATCAATTGATCTAACCCTAGAATCTCAAATATAATTTCAAACAGTATTCCTAATTTTTTATTAAATTCTTGTTTAGTCTATCCTAGCTCCTTGAAATGAAAAATCAGAGCAAAGGAAAAAAAAAGGAAAATTACAGTGAAATTAAATAAAGTGATATCTAAGATGCTGAACTATCAGTGTAACTATGATACAAATTGCATATATTTTACATATTTAGAATAATTTCACTCGAAATTCATGTCATTCTATCTTCTTCATACAAATATATGTACAACCTATGTCATATTTTATTTTACTCATACTTAAAGCCATGGATGTGTGGCCAGGAAGCAAGGAATAGAATTATCTGGGAAGTTATTTGCATGTACTTTAGGAAAGCTCCTCAGTAGGTAATTCACCCTTAATCTCCACCCACTTAATGACTAATAGGCTAGTTGGAAGATAAAACATCTTGTACTACTTTTATCAATTTGTAATGAAATAAAATGAGCATAGGTTTCCCCCCTATGCAGTGAACCAGAAAATCATGTAATTGATTATCTTATTAAAAATTAAAAACTAGCTTACTATAAAAAGACACAGTTTGAGAAATATTCTGGTCCATTAATAAATACCTGCTTGGAGATGGAGGCGTGTGGAGTGACATTGTCGGTACCCCTGTTGTTGGCGTGACGTGGCTCGGTAACTGAGTGCCTTGTGATAAGCTGCGATTTAACTGAGGGGTGTTGTTGCTCATCCCCCTCATTGGAAGGCCTAGTGCACCTAATAGAGAGATTCAGAAGAAGGAAACTCATTGCCATCAGGAATGAAATTGTCATCCATCTTCTGGAGCTGGCAATTTAAAACATTTTTAAATGACCAAATGTAATACGCAAATTTTAAATGGATATATTCAATTTACTCCAAGTGGATTCTAATTCTAATATTCTAGTTTGAAATTTAATATTTTGAATATAGTTTTCATATTTCTATTTTATAATAAACTATCAATGGTTATAATATTTAAGATTGTAATTACTATGAACCAAGTTTTCAAATTTATTAAAGGCGTATTTGTGAAGCACATAGAAACACACCTTTAAAACATTTTAGTTATGTGCTTTTGTTTGAATTCACAACTGATGTACACAGAAAGATATTATTCTCACTTTGCTGAAGTACAGTAACTTTAATTTTTATATATGTTTAAAAATGCATTTTGAACAAGTATATAAATTTATACACATTTCTCAGTATTACATATTTTATAGATCAACATAAAATGCCAGCAGCTGATAAAAAGCTTAACCTGATACAGATATGAAAGAAAAAAATGTAAGACATTTAAAAAGATTTCAAGGTATTAAATAGCACTCTTGCAGCCGGATGTAGGGATGGACATGTTCCACAGATACTATTTTTAATACTGCTAAGGGTTTACCATTCAGATGTAAAACATTTAAAAAGTAACCCATTTGGACAATTTTTAAGATGTATGATGTATTTATTCAGATAATATGAAATATACACTTTTTAATGATTCATAATTTTCCAAGATAGTCTGTTCTGTGTGTTTATTTTTTCCTTTATCCCTCAGAGTAAGGACACAGAGCTGTCATTCCTGCTGCCATCCTTTCCTCTGTCTTTCTGACACAATCAGTGCCTTCTGCTTCTAGTCTGCCGCACAGGAGTATATTGGTCAGCCAAACATATTTTCAACAAAGATTAAAAGTAGTAAGTCAGACAGAGGTAATCAGTAAGTAGATGTCTTTCATGCTAGGGAGAGAAGGAGATTCTCCACCGCCCCCCCCCCCTTTTTGATCTTTTTCAGACAGGGTCTTACTATGCAGTTGAGGCTGGCCTTGAGCTCACTTTGTAGCCCAGGCTGGTCTCAAACTCGCAGGGATCCTCCTGCCTCACCGGTACGGGGAGTACAGGCGTGCACCATCACGCCAGCCTTCTTTCTCCTTTTTGATCTAATTGGGTAGACCTGAAGATTTTTAAAACTCTGATCTCCAAATAATGGAGCACTATATACACCATGCATATTTTCTTTCAAATACCTTTGTACTACTTCTCTTTCGACATACCATAATAATGTATCAATTTCTAAGAGATCATAAGGATTTCACCATTAATCACCATTAAGTATCTGGAATTTGGCAATCTAACTTCTTCAACATGCCAAAAGGGAACTGGTCTAGATTATATGTTGACTTAGTCACTACTGAATATACATGTTTAGTCACTCTAAATTTTGTGACCACGAAAATGCCACTAGCTGCTGCCACTTTCTTTGAATCTTAGACCAAATAAGGAAGAAATCTACTCACTAAAGATTTCTTCTGAAGAAATCAGTCTTTTCTCTTGCCCAAGCATACCAATCTCCCTCTAGGCCTTCTATGTGCTCCCATAATGAACTGCCAAAATCATACTTTTCACAGTACTCAAACATTTATTGGGCACCTTGATATGCACTGTACTAGTTTGCCAGGAATATAGCAGCAAACAAGACAGAAAAGGTTCCTAGCCTCAAACAGCTTAAAACCTTCCCTAAGCAAGATGTCCTAAAGTTAGTTACATGCAGATCTCCCGTAGGAATGTGTTTCTCACAAGTGCTGATCACAAAAAAAAAAACAGTATCTTAGATCTTAAAGATCACCTAGACTAATGTTTGCATTTTCTAAAAATAGGAGTCTAAGGGAGTTAACTGACTTTTCTATTTATTCATTACTATAAACATATGCTTGCTAAAAATGCAGTACTTTCTGGTCTCCTTTTAAGTATCGGTAAGACATTCTCTGAGGTCTATTCACTGTATCTCTCTATATACATATTATTTTATGCTACATAAATAAAATTTGTAATTTCAGAAATATCTTAGACAGTGGAGATTACCAAATATTAGCAAAAAAGTTTGGAAAAGGAAACAAAAGTGGATAAGGTCATTTAGTCAATTAAGGATTGGCATAATTTGAATTAATTTATGATATTAAAAGGGGAGAAAAGGCCATGTAAAAAATATTAGCGTTTAATTTTAGTCTACAAAATTCATCTTTTTTCATAAAAAGAGCTAATAAATCAAAAGGTCGGAGTGTTTTGTTAAACTATGAAGAGATCATAAAGGAAAAACTCCATTACAAATAAGGTGCGGTGGCCCATCCCTGTAATCCCAGCACTTGGGAAGCTGAGGCAGGAGGATTGCTGTGAGTTCGAGGCAAGCCTGGGCTACAAAGTGAGTTCAAGGCCAGCCTCAACTGCATGGTGAAAACTTGTCTCAAAAAGAAAAAACAAAACAAAACCACACCACCACCAACTGGATCATCAATTTTTGAATACTTAATGGGGTTATTTTAACTTTAAAAATTTAAGTTCTTTAAAACAAATAGCAATGAACAGGAATATGAACATGCAAAGCTTTTCTTTAGGAAATAAAATATATAAAATCTTAAATGTGATTTATTTGAGTCAAACTATCAGATCTAGAAAAGATCAGGGCAGGAGAAAATTTAAACTTCTCTCCAAAATATTTGGCCAAGAATGGAAAATACGAACTAAAAAAAAGTAGGAGGTTTAAGTTTTTTGTTTTCCCAAATGGAATATAGAACTCTAAGTAAAAATAAAAATATGCACAGATGAGCTTGTGCTGCATAAGTGATTAAAGGACAGCAGAATTAAAATTTATTGAATACCTAACTACCAAACATTATACTACTACTTTATGGCATTTACTTCTTTTTAACAATCCTACAGAGAAGATATTTAAGCTCCACCTCACTGATAAGGAAAACAAAAACCAGTTTAAAAGGCTGTAACTGTGAGTTAATTTTTTCTTTTAGGAGGACTATAAGAATGTATTCTTAACTCTCTTTTTGTCTTTTTGAGACAGGGTCTTACTATGCAGTTCAGGCTGGCCTTGAGCTCATTTTGTAGCCCAGGCCGGCCTCAAACTCATCTAAACTCTTACTTGGCAGGGTGCTATACACAACTAAAAATGAACTGAATTTTTTATTGATCATTTTTCACAAACCCTAAAGAATATGATCTAAGAAATTACTCCATGAATCATTTTAGTTGCACGAATTGACTACGGTACATCTCTCAAATACTGAAGGCAAGATGTGCCACTGTGTACTCAGTCTTTTGCTATTGATAATATTAACAATACAGGTTATATAGAAAAATATTCAATCATAGAAACCAAATCTGTGAATATTGACAGTTAAATAAAAGTCCCCTAAATTTTTTGTTATGGCTAGGGAGGGAAAAAAATCAAGAAAGCTGAAAGTGTTTCCTTTTCCATTCCCCAAACATCTAGCTTCCTGTAGAAACTAATGGTCATCACATCACAAAGCACATCAGTCCTACATGGGGCTTTATCTCAGTGTCTAACCTCTAACTTGTCCTGCACTCAGCTAATTAACTGTCCCTGTAAAATTCCTTCACATGAGATTTCTTTCATTAAATTGAAAAGATTTAGGAGTAGAAAAGATTTCAGAAATGAACTAAGTTACAGGCAAAGAATTCAAACCAGGCATTGAGTTAGGTGCTCAAGATAACCAGCACTGAAGTACTGTATGAAGATGACCAGCTTCTTGACTTCTACCTGAATGATCCTTTTACAATCAACATTGCTTTTCACTTTTTACAGTTGTTGCTAACTTTTGCACTTCCCAGAGAACTTCAATATATGGTTCCTATCTCCAGAAATTGTCATTTAGTACAAGTCTAGGTAATTCATGGGTAGTAGGATTTTTAAAACTCAGGTGCATCTAGAAATAGAGCCAAAATTGAGAACTACTGTTATACAGAGTATGAAGTTCAATCACAATAATACTGAATCCAAACATAACCCATTCTTTAAAACTTTGTCAGGACCCGAAAGATTTCTTTTGTAACCCTGCTTAGCGTTTTTATATTTATATATTATAATATGTGATTTATAACTTTCTTTCCCTATCTCTTCTCAAATCTGTCCCTGTACCTTTCTATTCAAATTATTCTTCTACCAAGAACACTTTTCCTTTTCCTGTTCTACAGATATCAAAGACTATTTAATAAGTACTATGATTCAGGTGTCTATATAATCTACACAGTGTGTCTGAATGCATGTAGGAAGGACTACTAATTCAGATTTACGAATAGATGGATTTGTGATCAGAAAAGGTTTCTTGAAGGAAACATCACATGAATTAAGTAATAAAGATTTAACAAGGCATTTGGTAGTATTGGTAGGAGGCAGATGAGTACAGACAATGTTACAACAGTTCAATCTGAGCAAATGACAAGCTATACGAAAATGATGGCCAATAAGCTGGGTACACAGCCACAGCTCCTCACGATGTGGTGGCAAGTGCATCACCTCACTCGAGAGTTCTGGGCTGGGCTGGGTAACGTAGGAAGGACCTATCTCTTATAAAAAGGAAAAGAAAGAGAAAGGAGGACAGGAAAGGAAGGCAGAGGAACAAGGGAAGGTAAAGAAGAGCAAGTTATACCTAGAGGAATGGTCTTACCATAACTCTAGGTGCTAAGAATACATGAAACAAGAAACATGTAATAATCCCAGGCAACATTTGGCTGGCTCTTCAGAGAAATTCCACAGGATCTTTACCTGGGAGAGGGCTGTGTGCATCTCTCTTGTTTACTTTGTACTTTTCCTCGGCCTAACTACGCATTATAGATTAGTGACACTTATTCAGGTCCCAAACCTTAGACATGATCCTTGATCTCTCACTACTACAACCCACATCATCAAGTCAAACCAGCTCTATCTCTCAAATATTTCAAATCTGACTACTGCCCAGTAATTCCACTACTAATCCAAGATACTCTATTTTCTTGCTGATTACTACATAAGTAGCCTTTTGTTCCTTCCCCACCTAGTCCATTTCTCGAATAGCCAAGTGATCATTAAAAGTAAAACTGTATGTTCAAAATTAACTGACAATTGCTGCTTCATCAATCTTATCTCTTCATTTATTGCACTGGGCCTCTTATTCTTCCTATAACTCATTGAGTTCATTCTTACATTCTTGAAACTGAGAACTGTTATGCCTATGTTGGTTGTACTTGAAAAACTCTCCTTTACATCATCCCAAGGACTTCACCTCCACCAAGATTTAGTTTGCCAATCAAATATTACTTTAGGACAAGTCTCTGCATGCTCCACCTAAAATATTAATCCTAGCTATTCATCCTATTAACCTGACTTAATTTGTGTAGCACTTGTTACAAGAGTTATATTATTTACTTAGTTACCAGCATGTTTATTCTGTCTTCCGCTATTAAAACTAAACCCATGAAACAGAAACGATTATATGGCATATTCTTTATTAGTTCTTGCAATAATAACCACATTCAGAGTGGGCACTTAAGTACATGATGTCTGAGTTAAGTCCTACCATAATGACTTCAGTAGAGTGTTCCATAGACTCCTGCCATCTATGGATTTAACATAATTTCTGCTACATGGAAATGGCCCTCTAGCATCATGACATTCAATGAGTAGTATTTAGCTTTTGTGTTTAAAAGAATCTGCAGTTCTCAACCCATACATACAATCATTCTTGTAATGCAACTGTGAATCAAGAGTTTACTATCTATACAACCTTGGGCATGTCCCTTAAATTTTTACAAAATTGTGAAAATTAAGTTAATGTACACAAAATGCTTAAAATAACATCAGACACACACAAAAGAAATATTTGCTGTTCAGTTTTTATGTAAAACATGTATGGAAAAAAATCCCACAGGTAGTCTTACAGTGAAGATAAAATAAGATCATCTAATGAAGTGATTGCTTTCACCACAGAACAGCTCTTGAATTTGGAAAGTAGCAAAAATCTCGAGATGTATCCCTCAGAAAAGTGAAGACTATAGTTCTTGGCGGAAATTAATTTAATTGCCTAATAAGTGTTCCTTGATAAAGTGGACCACTCTCAAACCTATCCCACAATGTAAGTATTATTTTCAGGGCTAAAACAACTTCACCTGGTTTCTCCAAAGCCAATTTCAAACATGATCTCATCTGTGAATCCTTTCCTTGTGATGATTCCTGCCTTTGAAATATCCAGAAACCTCTCAACTTCTTACTCTTCAGTTAAATAATGTATGCTCATAGTATTAAATTATATACAGGAACCAGATCTCACTCATCACATATTCAACAAATGTTTGTGAGTGTTTGTCATGTACAGAGTACTGAGGATATAAAGCCAATAAAAACATGTAAAAACTAAATCCAGCAATACCAGAGCAGTATATACACTGTACACATGATGTCATAAAGGGAATAAATGATCTCTTCTATATGTATCTCCTGTATCTAGCATGACACAATATATATTGTAGGCATTTTGTATCTGTCAAATTCAATTCCTACCTCCTTTCTGAAGTGTTCTTCGTCCATACCATTCCATACATGATACCTATATATCAGTATCACAGGCTGTTATTTAATATTTGATAGACATAACCACAACTGTAGCATGTGTTTGACAGCAAGACTTCCCAGTGTTCACTACTAATTACTAAACTTTAGGCATCTGTTAAATGGTTAAAGCAACCAGTATGTTATTCATCTGTTTACACTGTTAACAATACCACTCTTGAGCCATCTCACTTACGCTCTGGTTTTCTACAAACAAAGGAACCTTTGCATAGGAGTTCTTAAAGGGGTATCTGATACAAACCTGAGACTATGTCACTACTCTAAAGATAATAGTCCAAAGCACAGGAATAATTATTTCCTATCCCAACTAGAGGCTGGGGCCCTTGAGCATTCAGATACAAATTTATACAAGATTCACCCAGAGAGCTAAATCTGTATGTTTTTAAGATAGTAACATATACTAGGAAGCACTCACAAAATGGCACTTTCCATTTCCTCTAATTTTGTAAGGCTCTCAATCCTATCGGTCAGTAAGAAAGCACTCCAACTATATCACCTCTTAATTCTTAAGCACTGACTATCCACTAGAAATTAATTCCTGGCTCCCTGTTCATTACAATCAAGTAAACGGTTTTAGGGAACTCAAGGATCTTTAAACCTGTAAGGGATACCTCAAATTTTATGAACACAAAAAAATAGAGAACACCGTAGAATCTGAATATAACTATGCTTACTGGTTTCTATAGTTATCACCTGATGTATACACTATTTGAACATTTGGATGAAAAGTTAACTTTTAGAATACACAATCATAATATACCAGAATTTGAGGTCATATGAACCCCTTGTAGGTATTTTCAGAGTATGTCAAGCACCCAAATCTAGAAAACCATACATAGCCTTAAGTAGTTCTATATCCATTCCAAGAAAAACTCCCTTTTTTGTTTAATTTCACCGTCTTATTTTGTCTTCGTCATGTCTTCTACTTCTAACTTTTCTAACTCTTGTACCAGTAGACCCCACGTACAAATGGCACAAAATCCTACTGAACTTTTCCAATATACAAAGTTAATGGTGGTACCGCAATGCACGTGGGAGGAAGAACTTTGAGTTACCTCAGTCTCGATGTGTCATGACAGTAAGTTGCCACCAACAATGGCACTCCTACCTACTAACTCCTTCTCTCCATACTGAAGGTAGGTCCCTCAAACTTTACATTCTGACTTAAACTATTAAAACCACGATCCTCACACAAGTCCCATATGGTAACTAGTTCTCCTCTGTCTGATAAGGTGTTCATATTACCAGTTAAATGAACAATTTGGCCATTGGGGTCTCAAGAAAAAAACTTGGCAATACAGATTATCTTTCCTTACTAGTTGTAGCTTCTAAATATGTACCTTGGCAAATAACTGCATCCCAAAGCAAAACAGGTCAGCTAAACTGCATCTTTTTCAGTAGGCTAACACCTAAAATTTAAACTGGAAAAGATAATCTAGATACTCAAAATGCTGCTTCTCCAATGTTATGGAAATGTAACCATATGATGAACAAAAAGGGACTATCATAAATCGCTTCTTTTAAAACTAAGAAACACTTTTAAAATACTTTAAAGGAAAATAAACTTGCTCATTTATTAATCCTTGTACATCTTTAATACACAGACATACACAAATGTGAAGTCAGTAATTGTCTATCATATCAATGATACTACTATATTTCATGTAAGTCCAATCTGTATCTTTGTCCAATTTCATCTTTACATTTTAAAGTTAAAAACATAAGATTGGCCTTTACAAAGTCTCAATAAACTGTTAATAATCACTGCCATTTTTCTTCACAAAAAATTAGCCTCCAAAATGTTATTTTTCTTTCGCATTTCTGCTATGATAGAAGAAGAACTTTTAGAAGTTTGCAAAATAAGGTTTCTGCAGTTGTTCTATTGAAATCAGTGTTTTAAAAAGCTATATATTTCTATGGTAAGACTTAGCAGCAGAAAGGTAAAGGTTATACTGAAACACAGGCTAAACAGAACACTCCTAGTTAATAATACTCCTTCAGCATGATAAGCATTTGTTGATAAATAAACAATACCTTTTCTAGGCAACAGAGTTTTAAAAATGTTTTATTTAATTAGGAAAAATTAGGAAGGAAGGGAGGGAGGGAGGGAGTAAAGGGGGGATTTCTATGTATGTATTTTATTTACTAATTCTGTATTAGCAAAATTGTGTTTCATAGAAACAATGCCTATACACAAAATTAAGCTTCATCCTCCCACTAAACTTTAAAATCTATATGAAGAGTAAAGTGGCATGACAAGATATTCTGATACCTATCAAAATTTTATTTCTCATTAAACAGCAATGGTTCCAAATCAAATAAGTGATTTTTTTTTTTCAAATAAGTGATTTTTATTAGAAGCTGGTTAAGACTGTCAGTAAGCTGATGTCTCCTCCAGTTACTTAATTATGGTATATATTTGCCTGGAATTTATAATACTTTTAATGCACTGTTCCATTAATAAAAATTTTATTAACAAAAATAAATCAATAGATTATTAATACTGATAGAGATGATAAAATCTTTTTAATAGGTAGGATTTTTGAAATTTGGAAAAATGTGAAGATATTTTGTAATTCAGATTTTATAATAATAATAATAATAGCTAACATTTATTGAGCACTTACTATGCGCCAGGCACTATGCTAAGCGCTTTAAAAATATAATACTTTTTAAAAAATCTTACACAATGAAAAAAGAACTGAACTGTGAGTCAAAAATTTAGATTCTATAATGAGACAGAGCTAAAGCAAGAGAAAATATCTGCTAAACAAAAAAATCAATGCATGAACAGTTGCTAATGTAATTAAATCAACACGCCAAAATAACATAAAACAATCTACCAAACCAAGCAAAAATAGTAACAAAACCCCCCAAATCCCAGACCTTTAAGTTCCTCTAACTGAAAACAAAGAGAGTATCTACTTTTAATTTGTTTGCCAACTTTAAAAAATACTACAAAGGAACATATAGACACAAAAGATGTCAAAATAAATTTGAATCTATTCTATATCCAAGTAATAAACTGAGAATTAGTAAGGGTTAAAATAATGAGGTTTCACTATGTAAAATTTTTTACAAAATTCTGAAAGTATCTTCTCTGTTAAATGTACAAACCTGAAGGGCAGTACTGGATGTTGTTTATTTAACAGTTACTTTTCTCTTAAATAAGTATCCCAGAATAAATACAAAATTCTTACTTTGTTGCCCGTATAAACTTGCCCCAAACTGAGACAGCTGACCTGATGTAGATGGTGATGCCAGCATCTAGAAACAAATTAATTATATTAGAACATAAAGAAAGAACATAAGGCACTTTATTCACATTTTATAAATCTATACTTCATATCACAAATGTTAAGCCTCTAACCCACGTTCTTATTCTTCCTAAAAAATAAACATTATGTAATACTATTTCTTATGAGAACATCACAAGAGAAACCAAATTGTGTGAATGGAAACAAATTTTAATACCCTAAAGGTTTTTATTACATTACACTAAAATAAGTTATATCATCACTATTCACATGAAAAAAAAATCCAGACAAAGCTAACCAAAACATAAGTATAACGTCTTAAAAAGTCATCCGTGTAAATTTATGAGTAAAATTTCTTGACCTAAGTAGAAAAGTTTTGTTCTTCCTAAGAATACTTCCTGGTTTTTATATACAAGTAAATGATTTATAGCAAATGGGGAGAAAAACCTACAAATATACATTCTACCATAAAAGGGGAGAAATGTGATAGTAAAAGACAGGAAAAAATACAAAAATATAGGCATGATAATGATTTTTTTCTAAATTTTATTTTAAAGACAAAAGAATGCAGAAATATGAACCAGAATAAGCCATAAACAATACCAAAAATACAAAATTATACAGAATATAGTAGGGAATTAGCACTGGATGTTGTATTACATAGTTATCTTCACGTTAGTTAACACAAAAACATTAAAGGAAATACCAAATTATAGAGAAGATAGTAGGGAATTTGCACTGGATGCTGTATAATATAAAGTTATCTTCACTTCTGTTAATACAAAAATGACTGAGGAAATACAGAATTCTGGAGAACATAGAAGGGAATTAGCTCTGGATGCTGTCCTACATAATGTTACCTTCACCTTTGTTACTCAGTTATACAGATGATGGCCCATTTGATCATTCAATTTTTCTTCTCCCTCATCTCCGTTGCCCTACCACTCAATCAGTCATCTTCCCTGTGATAATAACTGTACTCCTGGGTTTATCTATACCCCTGGACTCTCGCCTTGGGAAGAGATATAGCTGCCTCAGACTATACTATAACATACAGGGGTGTATACAAACTGCCATGGTTGGAGGTGGAAAAGCACATATGCTCACAGCGGACCACCCGGTTCCACCCCGTCACCATGCTATGGGTGGGTGGGGGGTCCAGTCCATGAGGTGCCCTCAGCGGAGCAGCCGCGGGGCCCACTGCGGAGCAACCGTGGGGCCCACTGCGGAGCAGCCGCGGGGCCCACAGCGGAGCAGCCACAGGGCCCACTTAGAGGAGTGATAATGATTGATAAGGTTAATGAAAGAAATTTCAAGATACTTGTTGAACAATGCCTCTGAATTATGGCATTCATGTCTTTATTCACAGTACAATATAAATGCATTGAAGGTATCTTATATTGATGTAGCATGCTATATTCATTTTTAGATTCCATACATAGGAGTGCAGCAGGTATACATATATGTATATGCATATATGAGTGTATGTATGCATGTATACCAGATATTTAAGTTGAGAAAATGAAAATGTGTATGTTGTGTATTATGTTGTACTAGATAACCATCAAATCTTAAATAAGGCACCAGTCATGTCATCAAGAGGCTTATAATCTAAAGGGACAAGAGAATGAATTACACAATTACAGTCTAAGCAGTGTGAAAAATGTTATAGAGGAATTATAAAATGTCACTGGAGGAAGATAACTGTGATACCGATACTAGGGTGAGATAGCAGAAAACGATTGTAGGTGGTAACATCTGATCAAGGGTCTTCCAGGCCAAGAATATTTAATAAGATTAATGACATGATAAAACAAAATAAAAAACCACAGTGACTGTACAACAGGCTAAGTAAGAAAGGAGATAAAGTTCACCCATAAAAGTAAATACAAGAATGGGAAATAGAACTTGAAGGCCTAATTGCAAATAGCTTTCTTAAATGTCACATAGTTGGCAAGCAACTATGACAATGAAGAAAAAATATTAAGCAAGGAAGTGACATAATCAAAATGAGTTTGGGGAATAAAATTCTAAGAGTAGAAATGGATGGAAATGTAAGATATCAAACTAGAATAGTACAAGTGGGACTATAAACAAGACACCCTGATAGTAGAAGTAAAAGTACTTTATGTCCTGAACTAGTTGTGGTATAGGCAAAAGCAAATGAGTGGAACAATCATAAAGCAGAGAATTATCAAAGGCTGCTCTGCAGTTTCCTGGGAAAGAAAATCATACTGACAGTAGGCATAGTGAAGAAAACCAAGGAGAATCAAATACCAACAGCAATCTTTATAGAACTAGAGAAAATAATCCTAAAATTCATATGGAACCAAGGGAGAACCAAAATTCCAAAAGCAATTTTGGGCAACAAGAGCAAAGCAGGAGGTCTTGCAATACCTGACATCAGGCTACACTACAAAGCAGTACAGCAGAGATAAAGATGCATGGTACCAGAAGACATGCACATCAATGGAACAGAACAGAGAAACTGCCCCCCAACACATCCAGCTGTTTATCTTTGACAAAGGGTCCAAAAGCACTGGAAGAGAGAGAGACTATTCAGCAAGTAGTTCTGAGAAACCTACTATCTGTAGAAGATTGAAACTGGACCTTATCTCTTATCACATATCAAATTAAAATCAAAACGGATCAAAGATCTAAACATTAAAAGGGAAACATTAAGCCTACTGGAAGATAAAACAGGTAAAATGCTTATAGACATAGGTGTAGGAAAGGATCTTCTAAACAGAATCTCAATTGCACAAGAAACAGCAAGAAATGGACAAGACAAATGAACAGACATCTCACAGTGGCAGAAATACAAATGAATATTACGAAAATAGATTCAACATCTGGCCATCAGAGAAACGCAAATTAAAATAATGCTAAGGTTCCATGTCACTGCAGAAAGAATGGCAATCATTAGGAAATTAAACGGTAATAAATGCTGCAAGGTGAAGAAGAAACCCTCCGACATTGTTGGAGGGAAAGCAAACTGGTACAACCACTATGAAAATCAGTATGGTGATTTATCAAAGAAGTGAAATTAGAAATTCCATATGACCCAGCTATTGGCCTTCTAGGAATCTTCTCCAAAGGGCTTAAATCACCACATACTTGCACACCAATTTTTACAGGAGCATAATTTGTAATAGCTAAATCCCAGAAGCAGCCTGTGAAACCATTAACAGATGACTGGGTAAAGAAAATGTGACACCTCTATGAAATGGGATCCTGCTTGGCTATAAAGACTGACAAATCTGACACATCTTTAGGAAAATGGAGGCACCTGCAAGATATAACGTTGAGTGAGATAAACCAGACACA
>PVLD010001957.1:0-85113 GCA_004027595.1 Dinomys branickii
TTTAAATTAATCAGTTATCATTTTCATTTATAATGGCACAATAGTTAATCAATTCTCCATCATACATTTGTTACTCTGAACATCACTTTTCTCTTTGTGGTATTATTTACAGATCAGCATTTTTTTTCAATTTCTTGGAAAATCATCCTAAAAGTAAATTTAAATTTTCAAAACCATTCTACACAAATTTTTAAAACATGTCAAAGTTGTGTGTGATGTGTGTGTGTGTGTGTGTGTGTGTGTGTGAGAGAGAGAGAGAGAGAGAATGTAAGTATTCACTCCTGTTCCTAAGAGACAACTGACTCAGTTTTACTTTGTGGAAACACATGGGACTTTTCCTGCTCTTTCTCTTAAACAGACAGAGCTCTCTCACAGCACAGGAGCTAGAAGTCTAAGACCAAGTTATCTGTAGGTTTGGTTTTTCCCAAGGCCTCTTCTTGCAGATACTGTTGCTTGGTTCACCCTCACAGGCTTTTCCTCTCTCCTTGTGACTATGCCAATTTCTTCCTCTAAGAACACAGTAATGTTAGATTAGGGTGTATCTAGTGACTTCACTTTTAATTTTTTTTTAAATTTTCAACTGATACATAATAATTGTTCATTTATGGGATGCACTATTGTATTTCAATATATGTATAATAATCAGGTGAAAGTAAATGGCACGTCATCCCATTTAGCATTTCAATCTTTTAGCTAATCATTTCTTTCTACTTTCTTGAAGTTTTCTGGGCTTCCTTCAAACAATTATTTATAAATTCTTATCAGGCAGATCCAACATCTTCACTCCTTCCCTGGCACTTTATCTTGATCATTCGGTAATGTCAGATTTTCCACGTTGTTCTTGGTCCTTGTGGTTGTGTAGCTGGGCCTGTGTATTAAGAAAGTAGGAACCTTCCCAGCTTTTACACGCTGACTTTGTCTGTGGACGTCCTGCAGCAGAGATGGCATCAAGGCACAAGAGAAGCTCAATGGAGCTGTCACTGGCCAGATGCCAAGGGGTGTTGAAGCTGGCCTGCCGGCAAGGCTTCTCAACCTGGAGCTACCAACAGTGGCCCAGCAGAGGTACAGTCTGGAGGCCCTAGGCAAGGTCCTGTGCTTAATCCCTCTCTCTCACCAAGTAAAGAGTGCTGTATCTTATTAGTTCTGCTTTGTTCTTTGAGACAGGATTTCACTAAGTCACTGAGTTACCCAGGCTGGCTTGTCCTTGTCATCCTCTTGCTCCTAACTCCCCAGCTGTGATATAGGCCTGCGCTAGCACAGCTAGCAAATGTGTTCTTATTACCGTAGCAAAATGTGACCTTACATTGGTTCACCTCATGAAGGTATTTTTTGAATGAACAGCTACTTAAATTCATTCTTCTATGAGAAGACAACACCTAAGAGTCCTACAACATGCCACCTTGCTCTGCCTCCTCAGAGCATTAAACCAGAGTAAAAGGTGATAATGAGCAAGTTTATAGAGCCAGGGATATAGCTCAGTGGCATAAATGCCTGCCTGGCAAGAGAAAGGTCCTGGGTTCAATTCTCAGTAACAAAAAAATCAAACAAAGACAAGTTTATCTGAAGCAAAAGAAGTTGATTTAATATCATCACTAGTCATATATTCCATTAAGTGGAGTTGATCACTAACTTACATGTCTATGCTCCCTAAGAATTGTCATTTCTGCCTAGATGTTAATACAAAGGCCAGATATATCTTTCCATTTGGAACAATTAAAAAAGTAGATAAACTACACAAAACAATGGTTTTGAAGACACTACACATGAGACAATGAAGGAGGAACAGGCTTTGAGAGACAAGAAGAAAATGAAGTGAGCAATACCTATATACAATCTTACTGCTTTAAAAAGCTTTCATGGTAACATGGGCTTCATTTCTGAGTTGGAAGATGAAGTTTATAGTACGGGAAGATCGAGGTGATCTTCAGAATACCAAAGGTAAGAGAGCTCCAGAGAGAGAAGTCTGGAGATTATCAAAGTATCCCACTAACAATGGCAGTTAGCAATCAACAACACAGGTAAGAACTCTACAAATTAGTGGAAATGGTGCATGATGTATGTGAGGTTGGAAAGAGTAATGGTAGCCATGAGCCAGACTAGAAATCCTTGTAATTTTAAGATGTTTGGTAAAGTACTAAGAATGATCTTGTGTTAGTTATAGGGAATAGTTAGCCCTATACTAACTATATTGACTACTCTTGCATAAAATTCATAAGTCCTCAATGAATCAAATAGTTAATGGTTCCATCATGGTATCAGTTAACAACAAACGAATATTATCATATTTATTGATAGAACTATAGCACTTATAATAAATCTGAAGGCAACTTTTCTCCAATTTCACATTTATGAGAAATGTACACACTACACTATTCATTTTCAGGTTGTTGAGTATATTTTCTTGAACAGGATAGTCAGAGTGCAAGAAACAACCCTTCCTTTAGTTAATATTATAGTTATCTAACAGATCAATGTACTGCATGGCCCAAACAAAATCCAAATATAAACGGGAAAAAATTACAATAATTTCTTTGAGACTTTTATCTTCATCAAAATTAACTCGGAATTATTAAACATGCAAGTACTACATGAGTTACACATATGAATTAAAAGATCAAATTGGTGCTCAATGCTGTTTGCTTTATATAGTGCCACATTTAAAATATATTTGGGGACAAATGAAAAAAGATGATTCCTCTGAAAATGTTGCAATGCCACTTCTGAAATTCAATTTTAGGATTAAAAATCTCATTTAGCAATGGAAACACTTCAAAAGTTAGTGCTCCTTTTTGGTATATATACAAAGCAAGTAAGATATAAGCAGTTACTTACTGACAGATATACTTCATTACAAACTAAAAGCAGGTATCTGTTAGATAATTGAGATTTTGAAATAAAGAAGTTCTTTTCAAAAGTAATCTAGAAAATTAAAAGACTGAACTATACTAAAAAGTATGGAGGATATAATATAAAGTCAAATTAGTGAAATTCCTGGTTTAAATTTATGCACAGGAAATAATAACCTAACATATTGCTAGTTCCTCGGATGGAACTAGCAATACTGACATCATTAATATAAGGCAGCAGGTATTACACGTTCTGACATCTCTAAAATTCAGGGATTCCCACTGCAACTTAGCCTTTACTGACAGCTTCAAATGTTGCCCTGTGGGAGACTGCCTGAAGGGATCTCCACCCACCACACACACTGCTGGGCCTCCCAGAACTTCCTTTGAAATCTTAGGTACAGAGCCTCCCTATCCCACAACTCTTGCATTCTGCATGCCTGCAAATCTAGAATCAAGTGATAGATGCTGAGATCTGCTGCTAATGTGAACTGTACTAGCTCATGACTGTAGCAGCCTCTGAGTGCCTTGATGGCTTAAAACAGAAATGAATCCCAGGAAAATAACTCACTGCCATCACTGTGTGGGAAGGGTACTCCTGGATACTCTTCTCAAGTGGAAGTCTCAGAAACAAAGTTACACTCTAACACAGTTGCACTCTAAATTGGCCTTTGGTGTTGGCAATTCTTTTCAGTAGACAAGTAAATGCATTACTTTAAAACTTGGCCTCTTGTAAAGTCTTAGAGTGTGAACATATTCATATTTGAACACATTCAAATTCCTCACCAAGGTATAACAAGGACGATCTCTGGTCCAATTCCCAGTAATGACCTTGTTCCCATCTGAAATTTCATAACCATCACCTTCACTGCCAACATTTCTATCAGCACTCTGGTCTCCTAAGCTCTTACCAGCACTAAGCATTAAGTTCCACAGACAACATTCTAAGATTTCTGTCAACATACTCCTCCAAACCTTTTCAAATTCCTCCCATAAATCGTTCATCATGTTTCTGAACTATATTGCCAGTATGGCTACAGCAACAACCCCATTTCTGAGGACCAATTTTGTGTGTTGGTTGGCTATCCACTACCATCACAAAATATCTGAAACAATCACAGGGAAGAAAAGTATGTTTTGCCTCATAGTTTCAGTTTCAGCACACAGTGAGCTGGGACCAAAGCTCATGGGCCTGTCATGAGGAAGCACACCATAGTAGGATTACTGCTTATCCCATGTCAATCAGAAACTGTGAGAAAGAAAGGGCCCAGAGTCTCAACATCCCCATAAAGCAAATACCCACAATGAACTGGCTTCCTCCAATGAGGCCTAGCTCTCCCACAGCACCACATGCTTCTGTCCTTCAACACATGAGCCTCTGTGGGTCACTGCACATCTACACCCCAGCACATGGCCTTGGCACTTCCTTGTGGCCTTGGCACTGCCATCACAGAGCTGCATAGTTGTGACAAAGACCACTTTCCACATAAATGAAAACATTTACTACTTAGCCACTGACAGGAAAATACATTCCAATTCCTAGTATCAAGAGATCATCTCAGAATCAGCTAAAAAGGGGGCTTCAATACCTGTTATAAGAGTGGTGTATTCCAATAAATAATTTCAAAGATCTTTTTCCCTTCTAACAGGATACGTTTCCAGTCCTCGAAGAGGGCAAATATTGACCGTACTCATGAATATTATGTGGTACAGTGAACTGAGCACTAGGCTTATTTTTGAATCAAGGCTGATAGCATTTATGACAATCAACACTCAAGATTTCTCTAAAGATTAAATGGGACCATTTGCCTTAAAAAAGAAAAAAAGTGGTGATTGACTTTATATCCAAGCAGTTAGCAAGTGTCAGTTATGACTAACAGTGACATAATTACGCTAACAATATGCATGAGCAGGCACATCTGTTAGCAAGGTTCTAAGGGCTATGAACACGGAGGGAGCTCCTCCTCCTCCAAACGCAAAGACCAGGAAGCAGAAATCATCAGTGGATTCTCACTGGTTGAACCAACTGGCAACTTAATCTTTATCACAAACACATGAAATCAGTTAGAAAAAAGTTCTCTACAGTCCTCTCACAATGCATTCAAAAACGGAAATAATCCTTGCTACTCAGAGCAGACAGGTGGGCGATGTTATCTAGTCCTGCCATTGCCAAGTAACAGTCTTCCAGTACTGATGCTGGAACGATTTGACAGCCCATTACATTTCACCTTATCAGGAACCAGTGAAGGGAGTGCTCCAACCCTTAAGAAAAGTTATGTTTACATTTCAGAATCCCATATAATGAAACTTCTGGTGCCTGAAGAACTGCATCATAGTAGACTTTTCAAAGGGATGAGAAATAAATGTGTTGCTCACAGCATTCAAGCCTATGTATGTTCGGATCAAGAAGTTCACAGAGATCCCATCACTGTTCTATCCTTCCAATAAATGAATAGTACAGGCTTTTCAGGAAACTACAAAAGTAATACACTTTTAAGTGTATTACTTACACAGATTGCACAGTAATACACAGTGTATTACTTACAAAAATTATACAAATTTTTATCCTAAGAGAACAACACTTAGGTTTGGTCATATTCCTACCATTTTTCTGTCTATGAATGATGCTATCATGGAGAAGGATTTCAGAATTTCGTTTTTAAAATATAAGGTAATAACTACAGAAAATGCTTCAGTAAAAACATGAGCCATTATTCAGTGGCTATATAAGACTTGGCAAGGTTGTAATATGCAAGAAAATATTTTAAACTGTTCCCATACTTGTAATTCAAAAGAAAAATAATAGTAAAATTCAAATATTACAGAAGCATCTAACTTAACTTTCCAAACAAGCTTTGAAACAAGAGCTCCTATGCATGCGCACAGGAACAGAACATACTTGACTATGTCTAAAACATTCAAATTATATTCTCCCAACAAATTGAGGATAACCATTTACCTATTCAACCTTAAGAAACAGAGGACACTGATCTAATGTTCCCTGTATTACTCTGAGTTACCCAGACATAAAATTAGAAGTTGTATTTCTTGTCTCATTTGATCAAGCACCAATAATTAATTCCTCAATGTCTTAAACATAACTGGAGTGTTCCTTCTCTGTGAGTCCCCACTAGAAACTACCTGTCTTAGTTTGTGCTGCCATAGTGAATGCCACACACTGAGTGACATTTAACAGAAAATCAGTGCAGTTCTGAAGCATGGACGCCTCAGCTCAGTATGTCAGGATGGTTATATTCTGGTGAGGGTGCTCCTCCATACTGCAGACTGCCCTCTCCTCCTTTTGTCCTGGGGTGGTGAAAGGAGCAAGCTAACCCTGCTACCTCTTCTTATGAAGGAGCCAGTCCCACTCGTGAGTATTCTTTCTACCCCATGACTCAACTCACAAGGGTCCGACCTCTAATACCACCATTTTGGGAGTTATAATTTCAGCAAATGAATTTGAGAGAGTGAGATAGAAACTTTTCTATCCATAACACTACCCTAGTCCTAGCTACCAACATTATTTATTGGAAGACTTGATAGCCCAGCCTATAAACCAAACAAAATTCATAAAGGAATCTCATTGCTTACTCCAATCCACTCTTTTGCTGTGTGCAGAATGAGAAAATGCAAGGCACATCAATTCTACCGGTCAGAGTAACTTCAGAGCTCCAATTAGAAGCCATACCTTGAACTCGGGCCAACCTGGCCTCGGCCATACCCCTCCCTAACGTGCGGTTCCTGCTCTATCAGACCCACTCCTGACTCCTTCCACTTCTGTCCATTTTCTCTGCTGCTCTGTCCAGGCAGAGATGTTATTTCTCCCATGTTCCAGAGGTGAAACCTGCTCATTCCTCTGAATCTATACTTCTTTACATCCCTAATGGGACTTCTCGGGCTAACCTGCTCTTTTCTTGGGTATACCCAAGTTCTTAAACTGTAGGATGGTACACTGAAGCGAAAGAGACCAAGATCCCTTGAATTCAAAGCCAATGGAGCACTTCCCTGGAGCACTTCATGTTATTTAATTAAGCTCTTATTATTAAGAATTCTCATTTTAGAAAGCAAGTCCTACTTTAGGAAACAAAAACATAAATGTAGTTATTTCCTTAACAGATAAAGCTAAATATAAACTTACCTCATACTGTAATACCTACTCGTCTAAGATACCGTTAAAAAGATGACATTATCAAATAAGCTATGTGTATTCAAAATACACGTCACACAAATGTTCAATAAATGCAATATGAATCTACATTAAAACCTATTAGAAAATAGAGAAGATATTTCTGTGTAAAGTATTTACTACATAGGGTCTAAAGTAAGTTGAAAATGAAATGGTTAGACAAAACAGTACAAATTTAATCACTTAATCATCCTCACAAAGTAAAGCCCCCCAAAATATAAATAAAAGGACCGGCTAAAAAAATAGCAACAGAAAAGGTGGGTGAAATGCTAAAGGGGAAAGACAAGTGAAACTCTGTGTTATCTCTAATGTTTTATCTAATAATTATTTTCTTATTCTCTTTAATGGTTTGAACAATCTTCCATTCTTACATCAGGTAATCTGAGCAACATAGTTGACGATAGTGATATGTAGTATAACAACCACTATTAATTTGTATTATTTTGTCACAAAATATGAAAAAAAGAGAATTACAGAGGGACAAATAAAAATAATTCATGAATCTTGCATTAAAGATTACAGCATACACGGTCTCAAAACTAGCCAAGTCAATCTGTCTGACTCATATTTAACATGGCTGTTATAATCCAACGTGCTCTACTAGAGCTGTATCTTAAAATCACCCATTGTAGCTCATGTAAAAGTAAGATGAGTTTACAGTATGTTGTTATATAAGAAGCATTTCTAGAAAGAGAAGCCACTTAGATTCCATGAAGGGTACTTTGTTTATGGATAAGGAATGTCTGAACTGAAATTCCAAGACAGTAACTAACTTTGACAGGTTAAGGGACACAGTACTTGTCATCTGTAGACCTAGTCTGTGTACCCTACCATAAGTCCTCACTTAACAGCTTTAGCATGTTGGTTGTACAACAACATAATTTATTTTTCTCCAAATAGCAAATCACTTTTGAGTATTTTAAACCTGCACATATGTATATATTAGATGTTTTTAATTATACAACATGTAACTTTGAAATAATATTTAAAATGAATTTGGCTCCATCTTTGTTAAGAAAAAACATGGCAGAACTATGTGAAAGAGCATTGTTATTATTTAAACAGAATTCAGTGCCACAAACAAAATTTAGTAAAAAATTCCCAGGCATATTTTTGGAAAACTGAATAACAAAATCAACTATGCGATTCCTTATCGGGCTAAAATCAGTGTAAGATGCCTAATGAAGCAGTCTAGTTTCATTTGTGTTTTCCTCTGCACACTCGGTATGTGAAATTTTACAAAGTGATTGAAGTGGTGAAGTAATGATTCCAAACTCAGTGCTCAATTAAGCAAAACATACTTATGAAAATTATGAAAAGGCTTGTGAATTCTTTTCTACTTGAATGTTTTATTAGAACACCAATGTATCTGAAAATAAATAACCTTTATTCTTCAAAAGAATGAATACTTGGTAGGTGTGACCTATGAGAATCATTTCTTTACACATCAGTTACATGTCCATCATAGTTAATCTTAGGGAGTTTCTATATCCCACAACACAAGCTTTTCATTAACCTCTTAGGCATAACTGAAGAGCTCCTAAAACTTAGAACAACACAGTCAATTCTTCGTATTCAGTACTTCCCATAGAATTATTTCATCATTCCTCATCTTTGTGTGAGAAATGAATTCCTTCACGACCACAGTTGGAAAAAAGTTTTAAAGGTATTTTTAACCAGTGTTTGCTCAGGTTTTACTATTGATTCAGGCAGGAAATATTTGAGACTGACTAAAGTAGCACAAAATAAATGAAAGAATTTTTAGAATCTAAAAGTAGCTTTATTTCTGCAGTTTTGGCTGTGCATGCTATGAAAAAGAGAACTTTAATATATCTTGTGAAACATTATAAGAATTCAATAACTTCTCTGAAGGAAAAGAAAAAGTATTCATAAGGCTAGAATAGCAAGAAGGTTGAGACTGAAGTGGAACAGGGGTTTGGGCCTGTTTCTGGGGTCAGTCAAAGGTGGTCTGCCTCTGTCTCTGTCTCTGTTTCTGCCTGTATCTGTCTCTCTCTCTCTCTGCCTGCCCCTCTCTGTCCCTCTATCTCCATCTCATCTTCATGCATGCACACATGCACAATTCTCACACCACTGAAAATAAGAACAAATAACCCAGAGACCAAAAACAAATAGATTGTAAAAAGTAAATGCAATAGGAAGCCAGTGAGAATTACAATAGCTTTCTCTTTTTCTTTTTGGTTTTGTTCTACAAAAACTTATAACTTGAAAACACATTTTCTTAATCTACTAAAAAGAGGGTGAACAGAAGAAAACATACACAACAAGTAGTTAAGTAGCAGATGACAAAAGCCCATGTCTCAGATTTGGTAAAAAACTTAACAGGACCCTAGATTATTAAAACTTAAATTCAGCAAAGGCTCAATACCCTGTGAAACTAATATGAGGACCTATTAGCACATGAAAGAAGAAATCACTCTATTTTCCCAGTTGTCATTTGTTCCTCATTAGCAAGGAATATTAAATGCATATATGTGTATATGCATATTTTTAATATTTTCCATTAATATAAGAGCATGAAAGTAACAAGTGTATATGATATAGTACACATTGGATTGATTCTCTTCCTGGTGCCACCCTTGTGAGCTGGGGAACCTTCTGGAAACAATTTACATCCCTTTGACAGTTTCCCCATATGTGAAAGTATTGAGTGTCAATGGATGGTGATTTTGTTGTTTTTTTTTTATAAATTGCTGACATGTTCAAATATTAAACATTTTGAAGTGCTTTAAACATCATCTATTTTGATCTGTTAATAAACTACTTCCTACTAAGTAGAACAAAATCAGATACTTTTCAAGGTTTATTTATGCTTTTCAAAGCATTAGAATTCCATTTGGTAATTTATGCCCTTGCTAAAGTAAATTCATAAAATGATTCCTTCCTCATAATGCATTAATACAATTTTAGACATAGGCAGAGCAAAGTAAAGCTCTCAGATAATTATCTAGATAATTACAGTAAAATGATTTTGTTTTTGGAAAAGTGACAAAGCATTTTATAATCAAAATGAAAGAATTTGCTCCATGTCTCAATTTTTAACTTGCACTTACGTTTGTTGCCCACTTCTTCCCAAGTTTAATAACTAAACATTCATTTGGTGTAGATTAAGTGAAGATAATATCAATGTATTATCTACCATTTTATCTGATAGTATCAAAGAATGTTCTGTGGAACTCTTACCAGAAACAAATAAATTAGAATCCCTATTATACTCTTTGTACATGGAAAGACATTTTTGAGGGATTTATAATTGGTTTTATCTAATCTTGTCTGGAAAATATCTATAGGTAATTTTACCTCCTGAAATCTCTTTTCACAATTGCTCAGGAGGAAAAACAAAACAACTCTTTAAATGAATGTGTAAGCAATGAACTGGGTCAAAATGCATACTCTTAGTTTTTATGAACTGCTTTCTGACTTTTTATGAATTTGCCTTTTACTATTTTAAAACACTCATTACTTTATTTTTCTAATTATTTGTTATCATTTCTTCAGTAATGACCATAAACACATAAGAATAGGAAGCAGAGAACGAGCAACATCTGTGTTCCTGGCTGTAAGGGCAGCCAGCCTGAGGAGCAAGTCGGGATTACCCTCTGCAAAGACCCGACCTGACAAGGTGAATAGCAATACACACAGGCTCCAAATGAGACAGGACCACTAACAATGTTTTGACTTTATTGTGGTGTAAAAGCAACCTGCACTCAATAGAAATCAAACTTTGAAGTTTAAGTTTTGATATTCTCTTAGACTAGCCCTATCACTCTCCAGTGATGCTGGGCAGTGTCTGTTGGTCCCAGCTCCCAGCCACCATGAGATCATGAGGGGAAACAATAGACACTCCACAGTGTACAACGGGCAGTGCGCAACTCGGGTGTTGAGAGGATGGATGATTTTATGTTTACACAGACAATGCTGCTATTTAACATGTACTTAATGAGATTCACCTTGATGAAGATAACTAAAATTTCAAATTCTGTTGTGCTTACCAACCTCCGGTGAAAAAGAATAGTTTTTTCAAATGGAGAGAATTCCCATAGTGTATGATGTACTCATTATCTTAGTATGTATTCCCAAAAGCTCAAAGATAAAAGATGCACAAACCAAATGTCAGCATAAACACACACAAATTAAGAAACAGAGCCATTACAAAATGGTCCACCCAATTATCTCTTCCATTTTGAATTAGTCATCTATTTTAGTCATCTATTTTAGACCACAGAGTCAACACCACTAGTCTCTGATAGCAGAAATTTGTAAGCTTCTGATTATTTCATTATATTACATTATATCTACCAAAGTATACAGCTTTTAGATTAAACCAAATAATGTTATTTAATTTCATAAATCATATTAAATGCTACTGACATCAAGTCTCAAAGTTGGCAAAATGAGGCTACAAACAAATCAAAGCAAATGAAAAACAGCAAAAGAAAAGAAACAAGAATGATGATCAAACAGATTTTAACTCATTTCACTTTTCAGGACAACTGATCATATAACTGAGACCTCTGCAGAACCTAACCTAAAATTAATTGTGGAAAATAGCCCTATAATCAAGAATCATAACCATCAATTTTTGCTTCTCTATTTTGAAACACTTAACAAATGTCTAGTAACCACAATATTACTGCTCTGGTTAATTCCTACTAAATCTTCCTCTCTTTAGAGAGGATACAATTAAAAGTGGATAACCCTTGCATGGGAGAAAGGATCATTATATTACATCTCAGTTACAACAAAGCAGGCCTTTAAATATTTGTAATACATCCATTCAAAATGTATGAACTATGTAACTCCAAAATAAACATCTATCTAAAATTTTGATGGCATTTCTAATATTTCCAATGAAAACGCTACCAATTTGGAGAAGCAAATAATCAGATTCTCTTTGGACCATTCTCAGAACTTAAAGTTGCTTAGCAAAAATCTTATTTAAAAATATCCAACAATAAAAACCATGGCAGAGGCCTTATATCTTCGTTTGACCTTCAAAGTTAGTGCAGATAGAGCCGAAATGGACAGAGAGTCTCTGGGTTGCCTAATACATGAAACATCCTTCCCATCACACAAGCTGTCAGTATTTCTTACATATATGTTCACATTAGTAATACCCAAACCCTATATGTATTTATGTACTATATTTTTTTAAAAATCTTACTAATGTATGAACTAAGATACTCAGACTCTAAGTGCTTTTATTTTATTCTACAATCATCATAAAAGAAAAGAATGAAGGTTGGTAAGCTATAGTCACAATCATTTATAGAACAATTCAAACATCCAGAGGTAATGTATCCACTACTCATCTAAGAAACCAGCATTTCTAACTCCATCCTTTCTAGTGACATACACCATCCTAAGGCTAGAAGTCATAAATATATACAAAATTAAATAACTCTTTTCCTATTAATTTTAATGATAACTTTAATGATTTCACTATACTGAGTGGTCTGATGCAAAGGAAAAATTAGTTATTAATTATGGAATGAAAATCTTGTAGTGTTAAAGTGTTTGTAGTATGTAGTCCTATAATACTTTTTAAATTAATTCTAAGAGACATTTGAATTATAACTGAAAAACTGTTCATCTTTTTTCTAGTTTGATACAGAACACTAAGTAGCTAAATAATTTTGGCATTTTCTAGGACCCATGAAATTCAACTTAAGAAAAGTCACTGTAAAACTTAATTCATATACTTTATATAAGCAATACAAAGCCCTGGGGTTAAGGTATAATAGCAGAAAATAAGAAACAACAGTTTAACAGGTAAGCCAGTATATGTATGTATGCATTTGGACAAAAGAGGAACAAAGGTAGAAAGAAGTCTCAAAGATGACAGATTCCAACTTAGGACCCTTTTTGTTAGGACCCATTTTGGCAACTGCATTGCCATTAAGAGACATTCGCTTAGGAACATTGTGCTTTTGTGACTGCTCGGACATAAACTTGAGAAGTGAAGTAACCAAAACAAAAATGGGAATATGTATCCCTGAATCTGAGGAATCAGATTAGAACAGTGACAGTGAACTTTGAGTTATCTGAAGTGTGAGGGAAAGGCTCTCGTCTAGAACTGAAACTAACAATGCCTGCCTGTCCAGGATGCAGCACTGTGCTATCAACTAGATCTTTTCATTCATTCATTTTTGTCCTTAGTACCTAAGAAATGGGGATATTTACCTCATTTGTACAGACTGGGAATTGAATCTCAAAAAAATTTAAGTAGCTCAATGAAGGAATCAAAGTATTCTAAATTTAAAATCACCCTTTTCTTCCCCTCAAAATGTCCTGGATGGCCTCTTAGGCATCATACTTAAGAATATGGAGTGAATGAGGCTTCTAAGCAAGTAAATGTGGAGAACTGAGTGGCAAACACAGAACTTAGAACTTGCCTCTACCCTAAAGAGCCTTAGAGTCTTCCAGAGTTGGGTTCTTTCTGTACCTCCCAAAGGGCTCAATGATAGCCTCCCTATTTGTGTACATCAGTCATAGGAGGACTTGGGCTGCATAGGAGGACGTGAGCTCCATAGGAGGACGTGAGCTCCATAGGAGGACGTGAGCTCCATAGGAGCCCCTCTTTATGCCACAGTAACAAACACAAGATGCCAGTGTATAGACTGAATCTCCTCTGTTGCTAATTAGTTCCTACTTTCTTTGCTTATATTAGAGTTATTTATTTTTAGTACAGAGTGTTATTTTTATACAGTATTAAATATTTTGCCTAACAACAACTAAGTTCTCAAGCAGTGGGATGGACTTGAGCTTTCTGATGCTGGCAACTTCTAAGCAGTTTTGAGAATTTCATCTTTGGAACCCCTTCCCACACCAAGATACTACAGATTACAGATCCTGCTCTTTAGCCAATTTGGCTAAGTTGCCTTGTAATCTTGTACATGATTGGCTTTGTGTGGTGATATCCCCTCAAAAACAGTTTAATTGTCTATTCATGTAAATTCTGCACTAAATATATTATTTACTTTTTCAGAAAACACTTTCCAAAATTTTCACAGGCTACTCTTCTAAGTATTCTCCTTAATATATTATTCATTCTATTTATGCTTTTCATGGAACAAACAAGGAGAATGGAAGAATAAATTTTCTTCATTTAGATTTCTTTTGCACTGTTTCTCAACTTCTGAATTTCTTATTTAGTGGCACTGTACTAATATGTGAAATAAAGCTTTTTTACTTTATCTAAGCAACTAGTGAATCTAGTACTTTGGGATTTTAATAAAGAAAAAAGAATGAAATTGATTGTTAGATGGAATGAAATAGTTTTTTAAATGTGTCTGTCCAACCAAACGATTGCCATAATAAAGGCAGGTGTTCGAAGAAGTCATAGCAAAAAATCACTTTACAAACACACAAGGAAGAGTTTCTTCCTCTGACCTTTGGTCAATACTCTCTATTGGGTATAACTTTGTTAAGCAGAAATGCTGAGTTGTGGGTAAGGAAGAATAAGTTTGATGGGAAAAGTCTGCATTCACTCACTTACCGAAAACACAACTACAGGATATAAAATGGAAAGGTTGCTCTCCTCAAGCATGCCCAGGAACTTCTGAGTGTTTTGAAAATCAGCTGTCATAACCTAGAAAACCAAAAACATAAAAAGAAGCCTTTACATGATTTAAAAGTTAAGAGAAAATAGATCTAACACCACATTCCAAATATTTATCAAGCGTATTTTTCAAAGAATTAAAATACCCATGTTACATATATGTATTGAATTTGAGTTTACTTATTAATTTGAACATTTATATCTTAAAGTCTACTCAAAACCAAGTATAAAATGGAAAATTAAAAATACTGTCTAAAGAAATAGTATTCTCTTCACTGAGCATCAGCTTGCTAGAAAATGTTATTTTCCTATTTTAAATGAAAAAAATAAAATTTCCAAATGCATACTAAATAAGACAACTTATCTATCAACATTTTACATTCAAATACTTAAAGATCCAGCACAGTTAGCACTTCTCTTTGATCCTGCATTTGGATACATCTTCAGCTTCTTTCAGTCATTGTATTTACTACTTACATTCACACAAACAAAGCTGTAGCACTGCTCTAAGATGAGGCGCTGAATATTGCCGCCAGCGTGCCATGGAACCACAGATGTGACCTTTACATGCTAGGAAAAAATGCATATAGAGAAAAGTTCACAAACTGGATAGAAATACAAAACATGAGCATAAAGAACTGCATACAGTTGCTATAGGAGCGACACAGAAAGCCTGGTAAAATATGCAAAATTAAATCCAGGCTGAACTGTATGAGGTTATCAAGACAAACTCATTTCAACTAGGCCATGAATACATATTTATTTACTAATACTTGCTAAGTACTTAGCAAACAAGAATAAATTGCTTTCAAAAAAATATACGAAAGATATACTCAGAAACAGACAAAGAGTCTGCTTCGGTTTTTTACATTTCACTTTAGTTTTTGCAGAATAGGATTGAACTCAAAGCCTTTGCACTAAGATGAGTTCTCCAGGCTTCCCCTTTTGTGAAACAGGATCTTGGTACGTGGTAAACTGCTCAGGCTTCAGTCCTCCTGCCTCAGCCTCTGAGAGTGCTGGGATTATAGGCATGGATCACTGAGCACCACTCTGAGTTAACATACATGATAAAGTTATTGCATGGAACAATGAAAGACTTCACTAGAAACATTGGTTAGACAAGGATGGCTGTGGGATTCTGGAAGGAAGTTAAACACCATAAGTACAAAGAACAGAAATTACTATACCTACAATGACTTCAAACAGAGAATGCAAAAAGAAATCATAGCAGTGTCCAACAGAAAGAGAAAAAAGGTTGAACTTGGACAATAACAATGGACAAAAATCAGACTGCCAAAGAGTTAAACACAACAGATAGTCTCAAACTTAGAAGAAATGGCACATATATTGTATAACTTTTCTGAATAAGATTTTTATTTCTAATAACTTAATACTCCAAGTTCTTCCTATTATAACAGTACAAACATATCTTTGCTCCAATAATTCCATAGGAACTAAATTGCAGTGGTTCATACTGGCATTCCATTTAGAATACTTTATAATTATGCTTCCAAAATACAATGCTAAGGGCCGGGGATACAGCTCAGCAGCACAGTGCCTGCCTGGCAAGCACAAGGTTGTGAGTTTTATTACAAGTACCCCCCCAAAAAAAGCTTTTCTTAACTAAAACATTAAACTGAGTCTGTAAGACCATTATGTGTTAAACAGCTTAATTTTACATAACTCTGACAAAATATTGGGAAATGAGAAAGAAAAGTTTTGAAGTTCTGAGCTTTGCTATAGAAATTAGTTGGCATATAAATTTTAAGAAAGTTATTTAAACTTAAAATAAGTTCAAAAAGAGTGCTTAAAAAACAACCTTTCATGCCCCCAGTTATATGTTAAGACAGCATAAAAGACATCAGCTTCCACTGTGAGGTGTTAACTTTGATCAGGGACTTACATGTTCTAGGCATCTAGATTTTACAGGGAGACATTTTTCCTTAGGTCTTTCATGTTCCCAAACATTTTCAAAAGCATTAACAGCTAATTTGCTCCAGACTGTCTTCAAGAGTGTTTGCATACACAGTGGGCAGACTTGCTAAAATAGATATGTCTCTTCCGAGAGAAGATTTATTAATTTTCCAGGAATCAAAGAGACATCAGCTCCCTTAGAGTAGATTTCCATGTGATTCCAGGGTAAAAAACAATAATGACTCTCCAAGAACAAAAAGTTGAGCTCCTTTGCCAGCAGCCTATGTTATAAAGCCAAGCTTCCTAATATTAAGGTTCCTTTTAACAGCAAGAAACCCTAATTCTATCTCTCTGTGGGATTTGAAATTTAGAAAACTAGTGTACTTTATTTTTCTAGAGTCCCAGGAATTCTGCCGATTATCGACACTGTGTCACTCACTTTTTTGTATGCAAGTAGGGTATAATCTCAGACTCTGACATGCTTCTGACTTGACAGATACAAGCAAGACATCATCAGATCTTAACTTCAACAAAGAGACATAAGTGAATTCTACACTTAAAAAAAAAAACTTACACTACAAATTCCTTTTAAATATAAACAAATGAGGCCTAGAATGAGAAAGCGAGACATTCATATTCTGCCCTTCAAACAAGAAAACAAAAAATAGGGAAAATCCTTTAAAAAGAATTCCTAAGGACAGAAATAGTCATGTCTTTAACCACCATCAAAGACTTAACAAATAGTTTGAAATCTTGTCACAGTCTTTTAAAGGGAAAAGGTATTATTTCAAAAAAAATGTATAAATGTTCTTAAAATTGGCAACATGGAAAAAAGTTTACACGGTCAAAAGCTGAATCATTGAAAAATACTACTCCAAAGGAAGTCACTTTGAACAATCAGCTATCAATAATATATGCAGTAACTTGAAGGACAAAGTGATTTTATTAAAATGAGGTTGTACTACTCATGCCATTTTTAATTACTTAATTTTAGTGAAAGAAAACCATACATAGTAAAAGTGAAGACACTTCTAAACTTCGGATAATTCTCCACATCCAGGGAGGCTAATTTCTAAAAGCTACAAAGAAGTAACAGAATTATCATAAAGATATGATAAAGATTTTCAATGAGCCCCTAATTCATTTGTAAGTCAGTACTGACTTATCGGAGAGGGAGAAGTGACACATCTTAATCTTTACCAACAGGCTAGTTCTCCTCATATTTTTATCTTCATAAAGTTTACTAGACTCATGTTCTCTATTGTGGCTATAAGTCATATAACTCAAAACCACTAACTTATAAACAACATTCTCTATTGCTAAATTAGTTGTATTCATTTCATTATTGGGTGAATATCACTGTAAGTTTTTGTAGGTTTGTCTGTTTTGTTTCTTTACAGGAAGTTTTCACCATATTTTCATTCCTCTAGCTTTTGCTTTCATACTGTAAAAACAGCGTATCTACAAATGAAAGTTTGCTTCACATTGTGTTTCCTCATAGATTTGTAGTTAATCATGGAACACAAAAACCTATTGAAAGAAATCTGAAAAAAATCTCAGACTCCTTTTGTCCCCCAAATATCACGTCTGTTTATTCTGTAGAACTCAGAATCTGAATTCAATGTAAAAAATGCCAAAACCATATTGTAAGAAATTCACAATGCTTAAACATTCCCCATTATGCCTTAAACACCGTCTGTTTCCCTGGTACCTCTCCTTCTGTTTGCTATTCATCCATATTCTGGTCTTCATTTATTGGATATATTTCAGTTTTCTTTTTAAAACTCTCCATAGATGTTACATTTGAAATTGCTTTTTTTCTTTATAACTGAAAGACAATTTGGCTAGTGAAAATATTCTTCAATTCTCCTTTCATTTGAAGATTTTGTTAACAATCTTTACTCTATCATATTTACCTTGTTGCTAGTAGTATTCTTAAATATTCCAAGAAATTATGTTACTTTTATGCTGTTCATTCTAAAAAGGGAAAATTCTCAGTAAATAGTAAAAGTATTTTAATATCAGTATTTCAAAAACAGAGCTTGTTTTTTTTCTAAATAAGAACATGCAGTTTTATCTATGTATTTGTGTGTAATTCCTATTAGATCAAATCAAAAATCATTAATTGTACATTAAAGTCCTCCATAATCTCTTCATATCAAGTCTACCAATTTATATCCTAAACATTCACACCTGTTCCTCACAAATATCTATAAACATTAAGACCCTTTTCTTACACTGTCACAACCACTGGGCTCATTCTTTTCTTTGACAATTTTAATTCATGTTGACTTGAACATATACTTGCATCTTTACTAAAGCATATATGTATATGTATGCTATATATGTGTGCATATATCTTAAACTTAATTATTAACAGTTAATAAAAATTAAACTCTCAGAATATAGGGCATAGATACATAGCACACAACCAAGATAGTGCTAGACATTAGCACTTCATAATAAAAATGTATTTGCTTAGCTATTTGATAAATTTAAAATCCAATTAAAAGATAACATCATTCATCAGTTAATGTTCTGAGACTAAGATAGAGATATACACACAGTATTTTTATAAAAGGCAATAAATATTAGTGCTTTTATACTTCTTAAAAAGAAAAACACAAATCAAACTGTAATCTTCTTTTCTTGAAACTGAATCTTCTAATACTGATTTACAGTTAAGTGTAATTATCTTATTTGTCCATACTGCTTTCCTTCAAACTAGAAAACAATCAATATTCTCCATGATTGAGTACAGAAACTTTAATTTTTACCTAAATATATCAAAGGATTCTTTGACATCTTTTAATAAACAAACACATTAGACAATACTATTAGGTTGTTTATAGAAAATCTCATGGCATCCTATGCTGTCATTCCTTATGTTTCCACACTTAAACACAACAAATGGAACAAGCTGCTGGCTAGAGAACTTCTTGTTCTGTAAATATTTTGATTCAAAGAACATTTAAACAAAATAAAAAACAATTTTCCAATGTGCTCAGTAAAATTAAAGACTTCTACCAAAAGAATTAAATCCTTTCCTTACAGTATAACAAATAAGAATTCAATAAAGATTTGCAAACAACTACATACTCAAAATACTGTTCCAAGCATGGATATTATGGTGGAAGATGGGTTGTTAAAACAAGTTTTCTTTTCTAGAAGAATCAAGGCTTAACAAGTCTGAAAGGATTTGGTTTGGGTCACATGAGTCAGTGGTTCAGAAGTGTGTTTCTGAGAAGCCAACCCTCTTTTACACAGCATGCTGATTGGGCCATCTTGATAAGGCAAGTGAATTCATTGAGAATGGCATTTACAGGAGAACAAAACAGCAGGAATAAGCAAAGCTTTTTGGAGCCAGCTGATGGACAGTGTCTAACCAGGAGCCAGAGAAGATGTCTGTGTCATCCAGATCTCACCTTTAGTTTAAGTACACTTTAGATTTTTATAGTAACTGTTACCTCATTTGTGGGAATCTTACAAGAATGCACAAAGTTCATCACAGAGTGTGCTTTTTCAGTAGGGTGAACAGCCGAATTTTCAATGACCACCGCAGTTTAACTTTTAGCCTCTGTTATGGTTTATACATTGTGTCAACTTGGGGAGTCTAAAGGTTTGGCTGAGTGATTCAGCAGGAAGCCAAGGTGCTTAATTTGTACACATCCTGAGCCTGTGGAAGAGGAAGGCATGGAGACTGTGTGAGAGCTACATGCCCCCTGGGTGGGGGTAGCCTGTTTACAAGGGAAGGGAAGGGGAGGGGAGGGGAGGGGAGGGAAGGGAAGGGAAGGGAAGGGAAGGGAAGGGAAGGGAAGGGAAGGGAAGGGAAGGGAAGGGAAGAGGCTGCTTGCAGCCATTCCTCCTTTTTGCTGGTTGCTTTTGCTCTGCTGCCATGAAGTTTGCCCTCTGCCATGTGCCACTCTGCCTCTGAAGCAGCCAAGTATGGACTGAAACCTCCACAAACTGTAAGCTAAATAAACCTTTCCTTTCTTCATTTTGGATGTTGGGTATTTTGTCTCAGCAACAAGAGAACCGTAACCAAGACAGCCTCCTTCCCAACCAGTCCTGTTTGTTCTTTTGCCATTTTACGACTTCTCTGCTTTAAGTGAGTTGATAACTAACCAAGGGGACTGGGGTGAAAACTAGGAGTTAACTATAGCTTAAGTGAACTTTAAGTGAGTTCTCTTAATATGGAGTTAAAAACAGAAAATGGGGTTTCTTTCCCTATCAGTCACTCCTGCAAGACATAGTTTCCTTTTTAGGACATACATAGTTCTTTACACATTTGGAGATCCGGTCTCCACTCTATAATTGGTGTTTGTCTTTAGAACCATCATTTGTGCTCGGTTTACATTGCTTTGAATTGTATTTTTAACCCAATCAATTATGTACAGTCCAAAAGTAAGGACCACCACAATAATGACCAGGGACTCTGTGATCCCAGCAATAAGGGAGGTTAATCTCAGGTTCCCTGTTGAAGAGAACTTCATATCACCTTTGGTGGTGATTATATGTCTTTGTCCTCTCCTTTGCTTTTCTATCCAACCTATCAAGTATTTTCATGATGACCCCAGTGTTGTTTGCATGAAAACAGCATTCTTTCTTAGGGACAGAAAGAATTCTTTCTTTTTCTATAAAGAGTAAATTGAATCCTCTCCTATTTAATAGTGCTACTTTTTCCAAAGAATTAACCTGGTCATGTAACTGTCTGACCACATTTTGAACTCTTTTTATATTTTTTTCATTATTTTGGGGTACCTATGGAGTCTCCACTTGACCAAGTCTAAGTCATCATTATTCCCTCTCATTGCCTTTTTCTAAACTTCACATAGGGAGAAAGGGTGAGTATCACAATTGGCTTTGTTTTGCCACCAGTGATGGTTTTAAAACTTACACATGGGGATTATAAATATAACATCTTGTTGGCCCCACAGAAGATGCAGTGAGGTCAGCTCAGCTAGCTGAAGGAGAAGAGAGCCCACTTGGGGGCACACAGTGGTGTAGTTACAAAGGTGCTCCCCAGTCCGTCAAGAGTCCTTATCTCCTGTAGTCTTTTTAGGATGGGCAAAAGTGGGGGAGGCCTCTCCAACATGATCACAAATGAATGAGCTCATCCTGTACGGGTATATCAGGACCTCAGCAACGCGATGAGAAGTATACTCAACCAGTTTGCCCCCATCTCTTGGCCCAGATTGGCGAGGGTAGACTTTAAAGTCCTATTTTGTCTCTACCTGGCCTATGCATGCCTCTCTGCATCAGGTAGCTGGTGTCTAACTTCCATTTCAGCCCTACGCCTGCGGACCAGCTCTGAACCACTTGGCCCACAAAAGCAGGCCCATTATTTGAACCCACCATCATGGGGAACCCATACCAGGGAATGATTAGCTCCAACAGAGCTTTTATTGTTTTTTTTAGCTGTCTCAGTTCTTATGGGGATGGCCTCTATTTATACCAAATAGGTGCTAACGAGGACCAACAAATATTTTTGTTCCCAAGGGTAGTTCTGAAATCCACTTCAACAACCTCAAAAAGCAGTGTTTTTTGTTTGGGTGGTTTCTGTGGATGAGAAACTGGATTGTTGTGCACACCAGTTGCATATCTGCTGGCGACAGATGTGCACAGAGTCCAAAGTCTAGAGATAAAGAAGTGATGGCCAGGCAGCTCTGCCGTGGCTGTCTTTCCCAAGTGAGTATGGCTATACAGTCTCTAGATCACAAAACCACAGCCTCAGGAAGAAACACCTTTGCTCTTGGCAAAACTTGTCGTTCATTTTGTCCTGTAGGTTCCGCTTTTGTGGGCCACTTTAGTTTTGTTTGAGGAGGGGAGCCACTAGAGCTCAGGTTATGGGGTGTGAGTCTCCAATAGCAGCTTGTTTGGCTGCTCGATCTGTTGCCCGGTTTCCTTGAGCCTCTAGAGAACTGTGTTTCTGATGGCCTGGACAATGAATCATGGTTACCTTGGCTGGCAACAAAACAGCCTGTAACAAGTTGAATATCTCCTGAGAGTTTTAATGTCCTCTCCCCGCATAGTCAGGAAGCCCCTTTCCCAGCAGATGACAACATGTATGTGCTAAGTAGCAAACGCATATTGAGCTTATCTTTTTCTACTTCTAAAGCCCAAGTAAGTGCCATCAATTCAGCCTTTTGTGCTAACATTGTAGGAAGCAAAGCCTCAGACTGGACAGTCTGCTCAAGGGTGACAACTGTTGTCATCACCCTCTGAACCCCACTGATTACCATGTTGCTGCCATTCTCGAACAGTGTCAACTCAGGGTTCTGGAGGGGCGTGTCCTGTAGGTCTGTTTATCATAGAGTTTACCTTTCCCAGCAGGTTGGCAGCCAAATTCCAAATGACCACGCAGTTTCGCTTTTAGCCTACTTCCCAATCTGTCTTGCTTGTTTTGTTTCCATTTTATGACTTCTCTGCTTTATGTGAGTTGATAAATAACCAAGGGGACTGCAGGGAAAAATGGGGGTCAACTACAGCTTAAGAGAACTTCAAATGAGTTCTCTTAATATGGAATTAAAAACAGAAAGTGGGGTCTTCGTTGCCCTATCAGTCTCTCAGCCTCAATCTGCCAATTTCTCACCTCTCTCACATTCAAACGCCAGTAATAATGTGGATATAAACAAGAAAGCAGAAGAGTAAGGCAACTTTTTGTAGAGAAGTTTTTTTTCCCCACCAAGAATTGAGTATTTAGCATTGTCTTCTTTTTTATTACTGAGTCAATTTTTATGTTCTTTTGTAATTAAGAACATGGACTCCAGCTAAGCTCCCTGTGTTTGAATCTATCTCTGGCATATTCCTGTTGTATGATTTTTCATAAGCTACTTAGTAAGCCCAGTGGTTCATTTAATTCACAAGTAAAATGAACATGTCACAGAAATCAATATAAGGATTTGCTTAATTAATATAATAGATATAAGGACTAAATTTTCTAAAACCCCTTCTATATATGCCATCCTCCTGGAAAGTTTCAGAGAGGAACTCTTCTGAGGAAAAAAAAAAAAGCTACAGTTCTAACATATTGAATCTTGGTAGAGTTTTGAGGTGAACAACCAATCAGGCTACCAGAAGGGTGACTTTGAATTATGAGCTGGTAGATTACATAAGTGGCCCTCTGGTTCAAAAACTGCTACCGTAGATTCAGACCTCAGCCAACTGGTCACATGAAAGGAAGTGCTGATATATCCACAATCATACATGTCGAGTAGAAGAGCATTATGACCAAGATCTGCTGTGTTACTTTGCTATTGGATCCGAATACCTCATCCCACCAGGGGAAGGGCTGGTGCTTCTCTTATTATACAGCTTAAAAAGACATAAAGGACAAAGATTATAGTCTCACAGGCAGCACTTAAAGCACCTTTGCAATGCTATACAATGTAGTGAACACTGTCTCTGTTTTGGGGTCCATAGGCTTTCCTCAACAAGCACTGTTCTACAAAGTCTAGAGCCTAGTGTACAAAGGGAGATCAAAACGTATGGCGAATGTACAAATTTAATTATAGTAGAAGACACATTGCCATTAATTCCCTTCAGGATACTTCCTCTGGCTTTGAACATACTCATGTCTTCATTCTTGCCATGCTATGAAGCATTTCTAAAAGCCCTGTAAAGTGAATATTTTTATGAAGCACGATCAAAACTACTGTGAATACCCCTGCTGAGTGCTACCCAAAGGCCAGGGAGGCTTGGAAGCACACTACACTGCGTTCCCATCTACCAGATCTGTCATCATGCCATTCTGACTCTTTCCCTAAGTAAACTAACCAGGAAAGGAAATGTTTTGGATCAATTCAGGTAGTCACAAAAACACAACAGAAGACCCTCACAAAAGAGGACTTCCAGAACTGCTTCAGAAAGTCACTAGAATGATGGGATACTAAGCATGTTGAAAGATAGTGAGACTATTTTGAGGGGGATTAATGGCAGTGTATCCTTAACTGTAATATTTTTTATTTAAACATTCACTATTATGCCAATAAGCATACTTGAACACAGTGTGCTATGTTATGCGTTTACTGAGATGCCACTCACTTAACTGCCATATTTTTATATAACACTCTAACATATTATTATATCTCAACCATCTCTTCACATTTAATAGCTTACATTTATTGAGGCGTGATCATTTGATGAACTCTAGGGTAAAAACTTGAAACAATTACAAACTGAAATCACATTGTGTATCTATACATAGGCAGGTCTTACTGTCCTCCTGTCATGAAAGAGAAGGTACAAAGCCAAGGTCATAGAGCAAATAAAGCTGTATTCAGACTTCAGCCTGTTGAATTCCTAAAGTCCACATATCTAACGTACACTGACTGATGTTGCTCTGAGTAGTTTTACCTTGTTATGGAAATCACAAGACTATTACTCAAAGCAGTGTAACACAACAGGTACCAAAGTCAACACAGAAGAACCAGTTTATCTGGCAGAAGTCAACCCAGTACTAACAACCCTAACTTCTGACTCACATAATCTCTAAACTCTGACCATCTTTCTGGGTCCTAAACATGAAAGAAAATGTCTAAAACATGTCCCTTAATTCAACTCTTCAGATTTGATCTTGAAGAAGTGTCAAGTGCTTCTGAGTCACTGTAAGTATATGAATCAGTATGCTATGCAACTGGCAAGAGGGATTACTATGGTAATACGCCCTTAAGAGCAATTTTGCTTTGGAAATTCATTTCTCTGTTAAAATTCCCATTGAAAGCCAATGATAATTCTGATAGAAAATGACAAAGATTGTGGAATGGCAAACAATGAGCTCTAACCCTAACAAAACTGAGCAATCTAGCATAAGAAATTCAAGCCTCCCATTTTATTATACAGATTATATATACAAAGGCGAATAGTGTTTAAACAAAATATAAAGGTACCAAGTACAAATCTGTTCAAGATTATCTTTCTGCTTTTTACCAGAGAATATTATACTATCATATAACCAGTACAAAATATAATTAGCTAATTGGGAAATAACGGGCAATGAGCCATAAAATCATGTTTGGCCGGCCTAATTTATAGGTCTTACCAAGTTGACATGACAAAGGATTATATGTTGCAAAGGTACATACAGAATGCAATCTGTTTTAACAATAAGGCATAAACCATTTGCAAGCTAAAAATTCCCAGGCTGACATAAACAAATCCTACTTATCTTAAGACACAGAGTCAAGAAAAGTGAAATGTCCTATCCAATGATGGACTGATATAAGGTTCCTGTTATTCGACCAACAAATATTTATTGAGGACTACATTTCCTATTGAGAGTATATCAAAGAAGGAGAAGTTTCCGCCTCACAGAGGTTGTATTAAACTGTGAGTACAACGAAGTTTAGACTGCTTTGTCTCAAATTTTAATATGCATCACAATCCTTGGGAATACTGTTAAAAATACACATTTTGAAATCACACAGCTTATCTATGCATAGCAATGTTCTCTGAGATGTTGGATGGTGCCCGAGAAGAAATATTTCTAATAAACTTTCCCAATACTCATATTACCAGGCCATGTACCACACTCTGAAATAGCGAAAGGTTAGGTCATTTAAATCTATGTTCATCTAAAACCTTCGCTCATTTTGTGCTACCATCTAGCAATCCAAAGACAATTTTAACTTCAACAAAACCAAAATAACTGACTTTCTGAATCATCTAAAATTAGTTACGTATATTGTTATCCCATCTACCAGCCCAGCAAGCATAAATGATTAAAATTAGAGACTGCAACTGATTTTCCTTCAAGTTCTTGCCAAATTTATTCCAAAGCCTAATTTTATTTACATATACAAGGTTTAATTTTTTCCAAGTAATATGAACACAGCCTAGATGTATATAAAACTGTAATTACAGACTTTTTCCATATAAATACACACTAAAGCATATATAACAAACAAGTTATATTCTAAGCAAAATGTTAACTTCAAATTACTAATTAGAATCAACTTGAATACTGCTATTATATTTCATCTAGCTGTACCTAGTAACACAAGCTATTTTTGCTGCTGTAGTTTTCCTCTTAAATGAGAAATATGTTTGCTATATTTATATGGAAGTTTTCCATCTTATACAACTTTGTTTTATAAGATCTACATTATTAAGCTATTAGACAGATGTCAGTTAGCCTATAGTTTCAAAGCACTTTTCAAACATTAAGGGTGAGTCACATTTTCAACCAAAGAGCAAAAACAATCATATTACTTATTTCACATGTGAGCCAACCTGTATATACCTTACATTTTATCTTCCGTACTGGCGATAAACAGGGCTCCAACTTACAATCCTCCTGCCTCAGCTCCTAAAGTTCTGGGATTACAGGCATGCACCACCACGCCCTGTTTATTTCAAGGTATTTTTTTTTTAAGTGGAACTTTTCCAGATAATATAGAAAGACAGACTCCAATCTTGATGTAAAATCTTACTGCATATTCTCAAGAATTTTAAAATGTTGCTTATGGGTATATTTCTTCACACACACACGCACGCACACACACGCACACACACGCACAGGCCCGCTAGGCCTGCTCATTTCTCTATCACTATCTGACAGAAGGCTCCTCGTCATTCATTTCATCACTGGTGCTGACACCAGCTCATTTAATCTCTGCAACATCTGCAATCCGTCCTGCCCATCCCTTCCCCCCTTTTGTGAACACAGGAATTTATTCTGGTTAGGAACTCAATTAGAGCATCTTGGGTGTACTTTGTGTTTTAAATTCTTCTCAACTGTTCACATGATTGATGGACACCCAGCAGCTACCTCTTTATCTACAGAAACACTTTTGGCAGGGGTCCAGGTGGAAAAGTATTCTAGAAGCTTGCTTATACATCATCCTATCATCATTAACCACAGCTATTTATCTGAATCCCATCATACTCGCAGCACTGTGCTGGCATCAGTGATAAGAGGTGGTGAAAGAGATGTGCATAAGTACAGCAAAAGGAGACTATGCAGAATGACACCGCTCACTGTTGGTGAGAACTTACTTTCAGAGGGCCAAGAATCAGAAAAATGGAGACAATTGGATGGGAAGGGTAAGAGCAAACTTTATCTTAAAACATAGCAAGTAGGGAAGGCATGCAATCACTTAGGATTCTGGGTACAAAGGTGGCAAAAAAAAAAAAAGAACTTACATAGTTTCAAGACATTTATGTTTGCCTATGAGAGCAGTAACACTGTGCATGAAATGTTCAGTAGGGGTAGGGGGAGATCTGAACAGATGGGCCGGTCTGCAGGGGTTCTGCTTGACTCCTATGCACTGAGTAGTCATTGAAGATTTACACTGTCAAGGTAAGAGAAAAGGGGTATGATTTTGACCCCAAGTGGACTGGCTAAGTTCCTAGTTGTGGACTTTGGGAATGAGTTTTCAAGTACCAAAATGCCATGGGTAATTTATTTAGATCACAATCTCAAAGGGTTTGGTTTTCCCAGCATCACCCAAACCTTGGAACTATTAATTTAGCTAAAACCACTAGAATAACAAAACAATCTACCTTTTGGTATTGTATGGTATAAATATATCTCATGCAAATAGTTAAAGTTAAATATATTGCCTAACTCAATTATTAAGGGAAATATTTAAAAATATAAAATGACATCTTAAAACATCACATACCCCATAATCAGCTTTTAAAAATCAGTAGAATGAAGTGAAATCACAGTAAGCTCTAAAGTTATACCTCAATCCGAATAGAATAAGGAAGTTAATGTGTATATAGTCATTAAAATGAGCTGCTGAACTGCTGAAAGCTAGCAACTGTATAGTGTACCTGCCAAAAAAGCAGTGTTTTTTCATGCTGGGAATTAAACCCAGGGTTTTACATAATCTAGGCAAGTGCGCTACTGCTGAGCTGTCTCACCAACCCAAAAGAGCAATTTTTCTAATGTTATATATGGATTTTCCTTCTAGAAGTATTTACTCTACACGTAAAAGTGATTTCCTGAATTGCAAAATTCAGCTTCATAAATATATGCCCAATAACAAACACTGGCTGCTTTTTCTTTAACTCAGCACAATGTTTGTCTGGAATTTGTGAGCAGTGACATCAGTTCCAATGGAAGGGGACGCAAAGACCATTTTTACAAATTACCCGTCTGATTTATCTAGGAGGACTATTTCTGACTGGTTCTTTTGTCTCAAGATAAAAAGCCTCCTTCAAAACATGTAAGTATGGTGAATACATAGAAAATAATAAAATGACAGAGAAGATTATCCCAACTCCCTCATTAATAATCATGTTATAAAATCATGAAAAGCAACTATCTTTATTAAATACTGCTCATTTTATAAAATACAGTACACATATAATTGGTATTAAGTTGAGCAACATATAGCTCAGCTCTAGAGAATTCATGAGAAAATTTGGCTAACTTTTAAAAATCCAGTGGATTTAATGGGGCAGTCTTCCGCAGGTTCTAGTGTTCTACACACACACACACACACACACACACACACACACACACACACACGCCATGCCAGTTAAGAGCTCACTGCTGTTTTTCAGAGTCAGAGGCGCAAATGAAAGCATTTTACAGTGCCACTGCACTATTATTAACTTGTGCTCAGCATCACAAAGGGAAAATCTGTATCTTCAGATTAGAATGTTATCATCAGCATCAAAATAAGCACCAAATAACTACTTTGCGTGGGTATTAAGATGAGGCTATGGCGTAGTGTCCTCTGTTTCTTTCATTTCTCACTTTTCTCTGGCTTCGTTTGCTATTGTTGGTGTCCTGACAGCTGTCATAAATTGAATTTGGTGAGACCTATAACAAAAGGCACAGATCCATACATTGGACACAGCCCGGAAGACTTCAGAAAAAATAGCAGAGCTTCCATAAAAGGGCTTCAACAAAACCAGCGCATGCTTTACACCCTAGAAAACAAATGATTTTCAGTTATTCCCTGCTTGGCATTTGTGGTTACACAAAACAGTAATTAAATCATGTGCTCCAGGAAACAGGAAGGAGCGGGTAAGCAAAACACACAAAACCTTCTACAGTCCTGATTGTTCAGGATTACAGACTGGCATTCTTTAGGAGCTCCTTTTCTCTTATTACAGGACTGAAAACTGAGTTGAACACGGTTCTGTGTTCTCAAGGGTAGCGCGATGTACAAAACATGAAAACACTGCCACGTCTTCATCCACAGAAGGAAGCAGGAGTAAGCAGCATGAACCTTCTACAAAGGTAAACTGGATCATGTCATTTGCAGCTAAACTCTTCCACTGCTTTGCTTCCATCTTAAGATGAAATATAAATAATATTAGCAGCAGCCCAGCCTCACTGTTTAGCATCCAGAGCTGCCTCCGAGTCTGTCCCCAGCCTCAGCGTCACCTCCCACCACACCATCCCTGCTCAAACCACAGAACCCTTATTTCAGTCCCGCTGAATCGGCTCTGCGTATGTCTTTTGCATATTGTTCCTTTGGTTTGCACTTTAAATAGCTAACTCCTGATTATCGTTTTAGCCCTGTCAGTCTACCAAGAGCCTTCACTCACTGCTCTCCACTCCCAATATATCATTTTCCCTGCTTTCCAACACAAGCAGCCAAGTTTTCCCTATAATAACCATAATGACTTATCGTTAAATACTGCTTTCTGCTTGCATCTGTTTATTGTTTTATCTCCAACAAGACAATCACCTCTTTGAGAACCGAGAACCATCTTTGTTGCATTCAAACCTGTATCAATGACTCTATCATGACAAGCATTTGTTATGTGATAAATAATGAATTAAGGAACTTAAAAAAGCCTGATCACGTTTTCCTATTTATACATTCCTTACTACTTTCAGACCGTTTTTCAATATTTTCTGAGAGGAAGAAGTCAAAAAGGTCCCTTTCATCACTGTGATATCCAGATGTATCTCTGGCCAATTCTGTCTCTAAAGCATTATTTTCTAAAGGTGCTTAAAAATAAAGAAAAGAAAAAGAAAAAAACAAAGGGCACAGAAAGACTAATAACAGAACCTTGTAATTCATGTACCAGTGAAATGCGCATGAGGGTGAAAGAGGCATCTCTTAAACAGCTCCTCATTTTACTTATTAGCAATCACTTGCATGAATTTGATATCTTCCATTAAACTAGAATTAGACATTTGGATCACCCCTAAGGTATGTCTCAAAATTCTAGCACAGGTAATTACCATAAGCACGCCCGATCTCTTCCTTCATTTTCAATGAGAGGATTTTTTTCTTCTCACATCAATAAAACAACATTCTCATTGTCTGTTGAGCAGCTCCACACCCACACTGCTCTGCCCTACAGATTTCAAAAGTGGTGACTTCATCTTTTTTTATACATTCTTTTCAAAAGAGACAAAATTTCTCAGAGGTTAAAAAAAAAAAGATGTTAGAATACGTGACATTTTGTGTTTGCTGTAGATTATTTAATGATAAACACGATAAGATAAATTTCTTCCATAAAGAAAAACTACAGATAAATTGTTCCCCAAGAGAATAACTTCTTTCAAACTTTAAACATAGGCCCTCTGTTAAATGTAAGATCTCTCTCCTTTTGTTGCACCTTTTCTTATCAGAATTTTAATTTGTAGAAACCATATCTCACTAACTAGCATCCACATTCACTAATGGAAACCAGAAATCAGAAAGTTTATTTGTACAACAAAGGAGGAAACCATGGGATGATTTCAAAGACAAGAGAGTCTAGTACTGCTGCAGGCACAAAGAAAAGTTATGCAAACTTGTTAGCTTGTGGCTATTTCTGAGAGAAAACACTGTGACAAGTCTTCGTGCGGCTTAAGCATTTGTTCAGCCATCTGGAAGCTACGGAGGAGTAAGCAGGAACCACGTCTTTCAAGGGCAACCAAGACTTTCTAAATAAGGTCACATAACATCCAAACTTTCCCGCTAGAAGATCTACATTAGAGGCCCAGTGTTCAGGTATAGTAGTTGGGTATCTCATAAAAGCAATAAATGTGTGACTGTTTGCAACAGGACAAAATGATAACTGTGTGAGGGGATTAATATGCTAACTCTGGTCTGTTCGTTATATATTTTTATTAAAAATGTTACAGTATATCTCATAAATATATACAATTATATGTCAATTAAAATAAAAGTGTTTAAAAGTTAAAATTCAAAAAAGTTCTGCAATAGCTCATTGAAAAACACATAGTCTAAAGTCTTTTTCTCCCAAAAGAAGACATAAAAAGAGTTACTTGAGAAAATTATATTTTTTGAATATATGTATATTAGTTAGCTGTTTAGTCTATAAGTAAATATCTAACCTTAAAACAAATCTAATTTTCTTTACAAATTCAAAGTTGCAACTATACCTACATTTAAAATGAAGAGACAAATTTAAGTGTTTAAAATTAGAAATGGCCAAAGAGCTATATTACTTAAGAATAAAGGGATGAAAGATTCTGCAAAGATGAGTTCTCCTTTGAGTTTCTGAAGAACCCATCATAAAAACAGAGTGTAAGGAGGATGTCAAAACCAGAAATCTATAATATGTATCATAAAACCTGCATCAGTGGGTCGGGGGTAAATCACCAGCAACTATAGACCCGCACTGCAGCAGGAAGAAGAAAATCAACAGAATTGCCACAATCATCATGAGAGGCTTTCTGGTTACTTTAGCAGGCAAGTCCGGAAATAACAGAAACTAGCAGAGGCCTCTCTAGATGCCAATTCACAGGCGAACACAAAGAGCAACGTGAAGGTTCTCATCTCGCTAGGGATATCTGGAGACTGGAACCAAAGAACACTCAAAGTGACAGATGGCAGCACTTTTGTGGAAGATGGCATCAACCTAAAGGGTCTGGGTTGGTACAGAGAAGTAGTCGAGGAAGAAAGGAAAAAGCAAAGGCCCAGTTATAAGAGGAAGGCAAGAGAACTGGTAACTCAGAAAGTGCCTGGCTTTATCTTTCAGCTTTTTGTGAAAATAAAAGAGAATATTACACCATTATGCTACAAATGTTATTTTTGCCCACTCCTTCCTCTTAAAAGGAGACATTATCTTTCTTTAAAAGGTGTTCCAGTACAAAATCTCAAACAAAACTCATAAAGTTTTCATATAGGAAAAAAAGAGCTTGGGTATGGTGGCACACACCTATAATCCCAGCACTTGGGAGGCTGAGGCAGGAGGATAGATAGCTCTAAGATCAAGGCCAGCCTGGGCTACATAGTGAGTTTAAAACCAGCAGAATTATGTAGTGAGACCCTGTCTTAAAACAAAACAAACCAAACAAAATAAAACAAAAACAAAGAGCAAAAGATGTTCCCATAGGTGATCTATGTACATCAGAAAAAACTACTCAAATACAGATGAAATGGAATCTTGTACTTAATAAAATTAATGAAATTTTAAGTAGAACCACAATAACAGAAACAAAAACAAAAATAACTAGGTTAACTTAGAAACGAAAAGGAAACTAATTATCTTATTACAGTAATTATGAATAGGAAAATGGAAATATTTTAATTATTACAGAAATTAAGACTGAAAAAAGAGTACCAAAGTTAAAAAAAAACTTCAAGATGTGAAAATACAAAGAAAACTCTAAAATTTAAAAAATAAGAGATTGACAAATTCCAAGAAAAAAGACTAGATATAGAAGATGGGCGAAGAACAAATAACCTGCTTTCAACAGCAATTTCTAAAAAAGAAAACAAAAGTAAAATAAAATACTAAAAATAATGTCCTAAGAATTTTCATTAAAGACTTCATACAACATAATAAAAGAACAGATTATGTAGCAAGAAATATTAGTGAAAGCAGCTATCATGAAAAGCATTTTAATGAAACAAAAGGACTTTAAAGGAAATTTCTTTGGATATTAACACAAGGACACTAAGTCACTGATAAGAGAAAGACAAATCAGATTTTCATCACGATTGATCAAAATATGAGAAAATGGCTGCATATTTAAGATGCTCAAGGAAAATTTCTTCAACTCAGGTGTTTTGCATTTTTTATTTTTATTCTAACCAAAATTACCTTGAAGATTTTAACCCAGGGAATAATTTTAGTCACATGGGAACTGGAAAGACTATGCCATGAGCCCCCACTGGATAATCTGCTGCAGAATTAGTTGTAGAGAGCTAACATGATTTGCCGGGTTATCAACATATGAGTTTACGGTGAGTATTAAATGCATATTTACTTATAAATAACAAATAAGTACTTTGAATATTTTCGATTCAACCCTACCACCTTTATAGAGTATAAGGTATGACTGAAACATGAGGTCAGTGTTAAAATTTGAAAAAAATTTATTACACTAAAAAAAAAAATAATTGCATAATTCCCTTCCTTCAAAAACACTTATCCCATCCTTTCTGACAGTCTGAAGCAGTCCTGGAAGTTCTCTTTCAAGGTATCTTTTGTTGAGTTATGCCTGCCTCAGTGTCCTGACATGATTCAAAATACTTATCTCCCATGGTGATGTTGACTTTGGGGAAGAGCCAGAGTGGCCTGGTGCCAGATCTGGAGAGCAAACTGGATGGCAACGTGCCTGTCTCCCGTGGCCAGCCCTCAGCAGCAGCGCTCACTGCATTTTTGTTCACATCTCCTCGAGACAGCCAGGAAAGAGGACATTCAGAAGTGCGTGAGAAAGTGCCAAGAACAATAGGGTAAGTGTGTTCAAAGCAGGGTGGAGTATTTTGAGTGGGCAGTGAGTCTCTTTCTGTAATATATTTTTTTAAACTTACACATTCACTGTATGTTTTGATCACACCTCATGAATTTTTTTAATGTATTCAATTTACAGATCAAGAAATTAAGCAACACAAGGGACAGACGGTTTGATATCAGAGCCAGTTCTTTCAAAATGTGCTGCCCTAAAACTGCATAGCTAACTAAAATGAGTTTTCTTCTGTTTTTGACTAGAAATGTACATTGTGTACAAGAAGTCATTATATGCTGATCACAGATTCTCCTAAGTTTAATATTTTGATTAAAACAGGGAAATTAAAATTTATTAAAATTGGCCAAAGCAGCCAAAATACTTTAAAACAAACTAGTCATAAAAGTTATGGAAAAGGCTATAAACAATGGGAAAAGCTGTAAATACCGCCTGCAGATACCCTCACCCTAGTTCTTCTATTTTCTTAGTCCTAATATCTGCAGTTTAACTAAGGAGTTAACTAATTCAAGAAATGAGGTCCAGACACTTACTTTGTCAGCATACGGAAAACCTCTTCTTTTGTCGCCATCTGTCCTTCTTTATTCCCATCTGTCTTAATTTCCCTCATTTCATATAATCAATAAAATCCACTAAGCCCCCAGGGTGTTAGCAGTGTGGCTCTTAAACAACGTCTGGGCCGTTGCTTGGGACCAAAGCATCAGGCAGACTGTTCCAGAGAAGTAACACGTGCGCACTGGAGAAAATCCCCAGAGGAATCAAAAAATCTCTAGAGTTTATCCTGAGTCCTAAGTGTTAACAGACCAAAGGATCTCACCAAGTCAAGATTATAGCAATAGGGCTGAGTAATTTCCTTAGGTGTTTTTCATGGAAGGTGCCTTTATCTACAAAACTTTTGGGCACTAAGTTAAGTTTATCAAACTAAAGTCTGAATACTTACATTCAATTCATTCTTTAGCACATCTTCAAGAAGGTGACCTATGTGCTCCTTTTCTTCTTTATCCACAATTATGCAAATGTCTTGTGAAATTCTCTCTAAAATTTAAAAGAAAAAAGTTAACATTTTAGGAACTGAAAAAAAGTACAAAATAAAGTCCCATTGTGTTGAAGCCTAGGCTGAAGTGCTTTTCAAAACCCTAGGCCAAGAGCAGAGAGGTTCTGGCTTCAGAACAAGCGGAGTGACTTGTATTATACATTGAGATGTCCTTGAATCACTTACTACACAAGGCAATAAAGCTAGGCATTAAATATGATGCGAGGGGATGTCCAACCATCAGACAACCAACAGAAATAAGAGATAGTACTTTACATTTGGTAGGAAATGCCTGAAAGTGACAACCATATGGCTGAGCACTTCCACATTTCGCTATATACAAGGAGTCTCCCAGAATCAGAGAGTCTCACTTTTCAGACAGACTCACTCTCTCAGTTAAATGGCTTTCTCCTGTCCAAAAATGCCGGGAATTCCCCTAGATTTCCAATTTAGTACAGTTAAATTCCTGTTTTGACTCTATTATAATGAGTGCAAATAGTTCAATTTTCCTCAAATCTGGTAAGAGTTTAGATTGCTGGATACAAGAATACAAATTATATGACACAGCAATATTTACCTCTGGAAATCATTAACTAAAAGACACACCATCCCTCTCTACAGCAAGCAAGTCTGAGGGGGATTTATAGCAACCAGGTAAGGAGCCATTGTACAGTATGTCAGGTATAAAGAAAACAAAGTTGAGTTTCAAATAGGAGTGAACACGTCGTATGCTAACATTTGATCTAAGCTTCTTCTTGCATGAGTAACTTTGTGAAATGTGTTCTATATGACCTCTGATCAAGTAATGATTCTTTTCAAACAAATGTGAGGAGAGCTGTTAAAATAATACCACCAGTTAATAGATTCTTCTATTACTGTCACACAATTATCAAACAGATAAAAGAAGGAAGGGAATTAAGACATACTATGTACATGCATCAACTTCCCACAAAGAATGTGAACACTATGCATGCTGCAAACATGTACTAATAAAGAAAATTATCTGAAAAAAAACTGTATGTTCCAGGAGGTATATAAGAACGCAAACCTTGCGATGACACTACCAGAGAAATATTATTATGAATCTATGAATGGTTTCTGGAAAGCTGATTTCAGAGAAATGAAGTAACGTGTCAAAGTTCATAGGGTTCTAAATAGTAGAAAAAGGATTCATATTCAAAGAAATGTTTACAGATACACAGCTATTCTATAGGACTAAAATGAGGACAGAAGAAATTATTTGTGTCATCCTTGCATCCTTTCTCCTGTTCATTCATTTGAAAACTCAAAGAAAAGTAAGTATCTATATATCCCACATAAACAGTATTACCGTACAACTAAATAGGTTATAAGAAACATTTTATTAAGATATTGTCACATATGAAACTAATTGTTATATTAAAATATTATTTGCACCTCCCTCCAGGTAAAAAAAAAAAGACAAAGTTAAGAGTCAGAAGCTAACATCTTTAGGGTCCCATCTGATAAAAACACATACCATCTCTGGTCTTGCTAAGAAAATGAATCTAAATCTGATCAAGCTCCAGGATCCAGTGGCTACCTTATAAAAGGCAAAGAAATACAGAACAGCACAGTTAATGACTATGCACTCAAGATTTAGAAAAGAGCACCTACTGGCCAAATGGGCTGGTTTAACAAAATAAGAACTGTAAGAAAAATAAAGGCTAGAGAAACCAGATGAAAGGATCATTTATTTTAGATATATGTTATTAATGCCTATTACTTTTACAAAATACTGGGTTTTCAGTGGTTATACATTCATCCTATCCATTCCACCACTACCCACCATTGAAAATCCCCATAGTTTCCTTCTATTTGTCTAAAAATAATCTCCCCTCTACTTTCACATCATCTTCTTTAGATCCCACGTATTAAGGAGAAAGTCCAGTGGTGTCTTTCCGTCTGGTTTATTTCACCTAACATGATGATTTCCAGGTCCATTCATTTTCCTGAAAGTGACATTCATTCTTCTTTACAGCTGAATAATAATCCACTAGTGTGTAATATACCAAATATACCAAAATTTCTGTATCCATTTTTCTGATGATGGGCCCTTAGGTTGTTTGCATATCTTGCTATGGTAAATTGTGCCACCATAAAGATCGACACGACGGTATCCCTGTCATATGCTGGCTTTAGTAACTCCAGGTACATACCAAGAGTGATAAAGGTAAATCAGATGGTAACTCCATAGTTTTTTGCGGCATCTCCATACAGATCTCTGTGTACTGATTTAGAGCCCAATCAGCAGGGTAGAAGGGCCCCTTTCTTTACATCCTCACTGCCACTTAATGTTTTCAGTGTTGACAGCCATTCTGACTGTGGTAAATACAAATTCTGATTTGCGTTTCCCCAACGGCTAAAGATGTTAAACATTTTTTTACATATTTATTGGCCATTTGTACTTTTTTGAGAAGTGTTGGCTCAGTTCTTTGGATCATTTATCGATGAAGCTATTTGATTTTGGGGTGTTAATTTTGTTGGACTTTATCTGTTCTACATAGTATATTAAGCCTCTACTGGAAGAGGAGCTAGCAAATATTTTCTCTCACTTTTTAAACTGTTCCTTCAAATTTCTGACTGTTTCTCTTACTGTGCAGGATCTTGTTAATTTGATGTAATACCATTTGTTGACTCTTACTATTATTTCTTGTGCTATTAGAGACCTACTCAGGAAGTCTCTGCCTATGCCTGTGGCTTTAAGTATTACTCCTTATGTTTTCTTCTGGCACTTTCAATGTTTCCAGTCTTAATCTAGGTCTTTAACCCATTTTGAAATGATTTTCATATAGAGTGTGTGACAGAGATCTAGCTTCAATCTCCTACATATGACTATCCAGTTTATTAAAGACGTTGTTTATTTTCTCCACTGTATATTTTTGGCTCCCTTGTCAAGGAATAAATGTCTGTAGTTACATAGGATGATTGTCTTCTATTCCACTGAACTGTGTCTATTTCCATGCAGATGAGTATAGCTTTGTCATATAATTTGATATCAGGTATTATGATGCATCCAACCTAGCTCTCTACCACTAGGACTCATTTGGCTCTTCTGGATCTCTTTTGTTTCCAAATGAATATCAGGACTTTTTTGAGTTCTGTGAAAGATGTCATTCGAACTTTGATGAGGTTGCATTCAATCTGTGAGTCATGTTTTGTAAAACGACTATTTTAACAATATTTGGCTGATTGATGAACATGACCGATCTTTCTGTTTTCTACTATCTTCTTCGGTTTCATTTTTCCTTGTTCTCTAATTTAAACATAGAAGTCTTTTATGTCCTACTTACCTGCATCCCCAGGTTTTTTTTTTTTTTTTTGAGGCTACTATAAATGAAATTGTTTCCCTGATTTCTTTGTCACCTAGTTAGTTCTTCAGTGGTGCCTAGAAAAGCTATTAATTATTTAAATGTTTATTTGTATTCTGCTATTTTGTTGAATTTATTACCTTTAAAAGTCTTCTGATGGAATGGTAGCTTTCTTAGTATCTTATCATCTACAAATAAGATAATTTGAATTCTTCCTATTTGTTGTTCTTGTATTTGTTTACTCTTTCCTAATTGCTCTAGTGAAAGTATTGGGATCTTTATTGAATAGGAGGGGTGTGAGTGCCCCCTGCCTCTTTCCTGATTTTGAGGAAATGTTTTAAATTTTCCTCCATGCAGAATGATGTTGGCTGTGATTTTTTAATATATAGCCTTTAGTATATTGAGATTTGATCCTTCAATTCCTCGTCTCTTCATGGCTTTCATCATGAAGGAATGTTAAATTTTGTCAAAGGCTTCTTCTGTGTCAACTAAGATGATCATGTAATTTTTATCTTTCATTCAATTTATGTAGTATATCACATTTATTGACTTGCATATGTTGAAACAGTCTCACATCCTTGGAGTAAAAGCAACTTGATTATGATGAGTGATTTTTTAATGCATAATTGTATTTAATTTGCAGGTACTTTATTTAAAATTTTGTGCCTCTTTGTTGGTCAAGGATATTAGTTTATAGTTTTGCAGTGGATGTTGCTGTGCCCTTGTCAGTGTTGCTCAGGGTAATGCTGGCCTTGTAGCATTAGTGTGGAGTCATTTCTTCTTTTGCTGTTTCACTTGGTAGTGTGAGAGTCTCTTTACCAGTAAACCCATTTGCTGGGAGACTCTATTATAGTTCCAGTCTCGTTATTTGTTACTGATCCATTCAAGCTTTTAATATCATCTTTGTTAAATTTCTGTAGGTCACTGTGCTCAGAAATGTATCCACTTCTTCACTATTTTCTAAATTATTAGAATACAGCCTTTAAAAATAGTCACTCATGATCCTCTAGATATCAGTGGTGTCTCTTGTAACATCCCCTTTTATATATCTAACTATTGATTTGGTTTTCTCTTCTTTTTCCTTTGGTTAGTTTGTGGGTTTAGCAATTTTGTTTATTTTTTTTCAAGGAATCAGTTCTTTGCTACTGTGTATTGTTCCTTTAGTCTGACCTAAAGTGTAACCTATTTTGGAGATCATTTCATGAGCTGCTGAAATGACTGCGTATTCTGTAGGTATTGAATGGGGTATTCTTTTGTTAAGTTTTTTTTATTTTAAAAATAAAAGAAGAAAACATATCAACAAACAGACATCCATTTACAAAATAGCATAAGAACAATACAGAGTTACAAACTGGTAGGAAATTAACAATAGTTGTATTACGTATTGATATCTTCAAAGTGGTTTCTCAGGAAAATAAATAGACATGCAATAGTGATCAAACCAGTAATCATTAACTGTTCCTTTCAGTAACGCAATAGAAGACAGTAGTGCCATTGTTAGCTCTCCAGTACATACACACATACATGATTCCCCTTCTTTCCCTTCTCCTTTTCCACATACTGGTTACCCATTACTTTTGAGCATTCTCCTTTCATTTCATGTCTATCAGATCTGAGGGACCTGGTAGTAAGAATAAATTACTACTACTGATAGTAAGATTTTTTTCCAAATTTGTGGGTTTTCTTTTTACTATACACACTTCTCAAATAAAGAAATACAATTGGCAAATAAATAAATGAAAAAATGTTCAACATCATTAGTTATTCAAAAAATTTTAGCTGACTGTCCCTTGGTCCTGATAGACATGAAATGAAAGGAAAATTTACATTTTATTCACTCTTTCAGGTTCTTACACTAGTGAGGCAATACGTTGCTTACACATGCACATTTGATTTATTTCACTTACGAATATGGTCCCTAGAAGTGACCATTTACCTGTAAAAACTCTGAGCTTATCTTTACAGCTGAGGAATATTCCATTATACAAAAGTACCACAATTTTTTTATCCAATCCTCAGTGGATGGACATTTGGGTTGCTTCCACAATTTAGCAATTACAAATTGTGCCACTATGAACATGGCTGCACATATATTGCTGTGATATGTTTTCAGATCTTCTGGGAAAATACCCAGAAGGGGAATAGCTGGGTTGAATGGGACCTCTAGACCTAGTTTGCTGAGGAATCCCCAAGCTGATCTCCACAGTGGTTTCACCAGTCTGTATTCCCACCAGCAGTGGACAAGAGTTCCTATTTCTCCACAGCCTCTCCAGCATTTGTTATTGGTTGATTTCTTCATGCTAGCCATTCTTACTGGGGTGAAGTAAAATCTCAGTGTTGTTTTAATTTGCATTTCTAGAATGACTAATGATGTTGAACACTTTTTCATGTATTTGCCATTTGTATTTCTTTACCTCAGAAGTGTGTATAGTAAAAAGAAAACCCACAAATTGGGAAAAAATTTTAGCTGACTGTCCCTCGGACAAAGGTCTTCTATCTAGAACACATAAAGAATTAAAAAACATCAGCCTTCCAAATTTAAAGACCCAATCCAAGAATGGAGTATTCTGCAGATGTCTCTTCGATATGAGATGTAGTTTAACTGAATTTTGTGGTAGATTTTTTATTTGGATAACTGATCTATTGGGAATAGTAGGTTATTTGAGTCTCCTACTCTTACTATAGTGAGACTTATATGTAACTGTATATTGAGTATTATCTGTTTCATGATATTAAGTACACCAATTTTCAATGCCTATATGTTTACCATTATATCTTCTTAGTATTTTTTCCTTTACCCTTACGTATTGGCCTCATTTCTTCTAATTTTGTCTTAAACCATGCCTTGTTAGATATAAGTATAGCTACTACTGCTTGCTTTCATATTCCATTTGCATTGAATAAGACCATTTAGATTCAAAATTTTTAATAGAAAAAATGTTTCTGAAATTTTGTCATTTTTCTAATGTTTGATTTTTCCTAATTATCAATAGCCTATTTATTCTTCTTGTTCTGTATGTAGGATTCCTTTAAGAGTCTTCAGCAATGCTGGCATAGAGGTAATCAATTTTATGAATATCCTGGAAAATCTGTATTTCTCTTTCAATTCTGAAAGACAGCTATGCTGGATACTAGACTCACAATATATTTTTTCAGGTCTTGAAATACATCATTTCATGCTCTCTTGGCCTTTAAGATTTTACAGAGAAGGTTTGTAATTTTAACAGATTTACTTCTCTAAATGACTTGGCACTTATTTCTTGAAGCTTTCCTTGCTCAGAACTCTTCATATTTCACTATGACGTAATATGGGGGAGGATCTACAGGATTCTGGTTATACCTGCTTGGGGTTCTAAACACCTTGTGTACCTGAACATCCACAGCTCTCAGAAGATTTTGGAAGTTCTATATTATTATTTCATGGAGTACTATGCAATCAGTCTGAACACTGGTGCCTTTAAATGTAATTTTTTTCAATCATAAATATAGTGTTATCCTAGTTACTTTTCCTGTTGCTGAGACAAAATACCTAACACCCAAAGTTAAAGGATGAAAGGTTTACCTCAGCTTACAGTTTGTAGAGGTTTCAGTCCATAGTTAGTTGGCTCCAAGGAAGATAGCACAGCAGAGAGGCATGACAGAGGAGAAATACTCCATGGCAAAGCAGGCAGGAGGCATCAAAGCAGCAAGCAGCAGCAACAAGCAAGCCTCCGTTTTATCCTATCCAAACTACAAGCTTTTTGGCTTGTATCACCCACACTTAGGGTGGGGCTTTTGTCCTCAGGAAATCCATTCACCCACACCCAGAACTACGCTAGTTCTAATTAATCAGTGAACTAATGCAGTACCACATACCTGAACTACAGTATCATACATCCCAGATACAGAAAGCTCTAAAAAGTACCACCTATGAGCACATGAGGCTTTGGAGGGACATCTAGACACAAGCCATAGTAAGCGTCTAGAAAAGCAAATATGTAGTAGAGTTCTTATGATGTGTGATTTTGCATGGCTATAAGATCTGGATAGCTGATATTTTTGAAGAGGGCATAGGTCCTAACTGGATGAATGTTCAGCAAAGTATTTTTTGGGGGGTAGCAAAATTCTACCCTTGACCTAAATGATTATGCAGCTATGTAAAGAATTATATAAACCATAAGTTTCATTTAGTTTTCTGTATCTGATTTGATATTAAGGTATTTTAAAAATAAAAAACTATTACCTGATTGTACTCTAGTTCTTTTACCTACACCATTTTTACTCATTTCAAAAATATCTTTATAATCACAAGCCAAAAGAATGTCTTGGGTATGTCACAAAGATGCATAAATATCTGTACCACACCAGTAAAACAGCAAGAGAACTTTTCAAAGTTTAACTTAATAGAAAAACCAATAAGAACATGAAATAAAAAATGAAACATTTTTATTTATATATAGCTCTAAGGCTCAAAGCTCCAAGTAACTATAAAAAGTCTAAATTGTAGTCAACCCAATATTACTAATAAGTATAAAGATGTTATTAGCCTCCTGTAAATAAAAACCATTTGTATATAGTGCTCAATGTACTTTTCTCATACACAACTTTTATAATAATGAAATAATTTCCTTCTATTCATTGAATTTTCATCATGGAATTGTACTGCTTTATAAAAGTTTTATAAAGTGCTTTATCTGTATTGATATGATCATGTAATAAGCATTTTTTCATTCAGGAAATGCAGTATATTGTAGCAGTTGAGTTTTTAATGTTCATACTTGCATTCCAGGATAAATGCCACTTGGTCCCAGTATCTAATACTCTGTAGCTGCTGAGTTCAGTTGGCTAGTGCAGGTTGAACATTCCTAACCTAAACTTTGAGATACAAACATAAAGATACAGACTGTCAGTTTGGGATTTTGGAGCATTTAAAATCTCAGATTTTAGATATTCAACTTCCAAAACATATATAAATATTTCCAAATAAATTAAAATGTCTCAAATATTTCTGTGCCTGAAAATATTAGTTAAGACATACTCCACCTGTATTTTACAAAAAGATGAAGGCTATACCTATAAGATCAGGAATAAGACAAGGATAGCTTCTTTATCCATATCTATGCATTGTACTGCTATAAGTTGTAGCCAGAACAATTAGATAAAATGAAAAAGAGTCTAAATAGTAAAGAAAGAAAAGTTCTTTTGTTCACAAATGAAATGATTTTGTTCATAGAAAATCTTGATGATTCTTGAATTTAAAACTCTCAGAATAATGCAAATTAAGTACAATATTAGTGTCTCTTAGTTCACTGAAAAGGATGGTTTGTGCTAATACAGATTGGAGGAATTTTTATGCCCACATCTTGTACTCCGAGTAACTACTTTGAAGATGACAATATGCAATGTATTAACTATTATTATTCTCCTATTATTTTGTTATGAAATTCTGTTCTACCTTTATTCCATGAAATAAAATTCTCAGAAAAAAATGAATTCAGGAAAGTAGTAAAATAGAAACACAACAAATAAAAATTATTTTCATTTTTACATCTTAACAATGAACAACCTAAGAAGAAAATTACAAAAATAATTTTATTCATAACAGTATCAAAATGAACTACTCTTGAAATACTTAGGAACAAACTTAATCAAGGAGGAGAAAGACTTACATAATAGAAATCATAAAAACATTTTTTAAATAATCAAGGAGTCAATAAAAATAAACTCACTGTTCATGGATTGAAAACTTGAACATTGTTAAATTTAGCATGAAAAATTTAACTGTCAACACTACCCAGAAACTACCCACAGATTCAAAGCAATTCCTATCAAACTGCCTATGATGATTTGTTTGCTTTTTGGTTTTGTTTTTACAGAGACAAAAAAAACCATTTTACAATCATATAAAACTTCAAAGCATCTCTGAATAGAATCCAAAATGAAAGAAGAATGAAATCTATGTATTTGCACTCCCTGATTTCAAAAGTCACTACACAACTATAGTAATCAGAACTGAGTGGCACGGCCATAAACACAGACATAAAGACCAACAGCATCAAATGGAAAGCCCAAGAATAACCCCTTACGTAAATGGTCAATTTATTTGGGACAAAGGAGCCAAAACCATTCAATAGAAAAAGAAGAGTCTCTTCAATAAATGGTCCTGCAAAACAATAACACTGAACCATAACATAATGCTATATCTGAAAATTAACTCTAAATTAATATAAGATCTACAGCTCTAAAACCCCTAAAAGAAAAAATTGGGCAAAGGTTTCATGACATGGAGTTAGCAGTGACTTTTTGGATACAAGGCACAGACAATAAAAGAAGAAAGAGAAAATTAGACTTAGTAAAACTTTTTTTAAAAGTCTTTATTGCTTGTGCTCCTACCACATAAAAACTCAGTGATTATCAGCTTGCCTTTCTACCTTTTTCCATGAGAGGACACACTATTAGGTCCATACCAGGTAATAGCACATGGACCTTCTCAGCTTCCAAAATTATGAGAGAATTAAATTCTGTTCATCATGAATTACTCACACTGCAATGCTCTATTGTAATAGCACAAATGGACTAAAACATTGCATTGCGTGATGGGATATCCCTCTTCATCACAGGCAAGCTTTCATGTGCTACTTTCCCTGGCTGACAATATAACCACTGAATTTTCTTTTGAATAGCATCTGTGTGGCATGTTTTCCATTTCTTCACTAACCTTTAATAAACCTGTATTATACTGAAGGTGAGGTTTTAAAAGAAGGATATTTGGGTCATATTAACATACTACAGGGGAAACAGGCAGAGCCCTAGACAGCTTCAGGGGCCTGGGGGGCCACTTCCCATCTCTCCCCTCTGCTGGAGCTGAGATTAACCTTGGACAGCACCAGTGAGCTGCCCCCACTCCTTTCCCACCCACCAGCACGAAAGGACAGGCAGAGCACCAGACAACTTCAGGCCTTGGGGGTGACTACTACCTGCTCCCACCCCACATATTCAGGATGCCAAACTGAACCTCAGACAGCTTCAGTGATCTTGGTGACTGTGTGTTCACCCCACCCTGCTGGCATAGGAACCGGGCTGGGTCCCGGCAGTGTCTGCAGCCTTGGTGACCACAACCTGCCCACTATTACACAATTGTGGAAACAGGGCTGAAACTCAGATAGCTTTGGGAACCCCTGAGTGGGAGCCAAGCTGAGCCCTGGACAGCTGTGGGAGCATCAGGGATTGCACCCCACCTGGACACACCATCCAGGGAGCGACACTGAACACTGGGGACTTTCAGGTTCTTGCACCACCACTCCAACATCATCCTGGGAGTGAGGCTGAGGTCCAGGGAACCCATGGATCTTTGAAAATGACAAAATGAAGGGGCAAAATGCAATGGCAGACCTCTGCCCAACCCACAACAAGTCTAGGAGATAAGCAACACAGAACAGCTTGGAAGTCATACACCTGAAATTTCTGAAATGAGAGCAGCTGAACTCCATCAGGCCATAAAAGACATCAGATGAAAAATAATCTCTCAGGTAAAAAACAAAAAAAGAAATGACAATAATGAAAAAATTGCTTAGCATATTTAAAGAAAACAAAAAATAGAGGAGCATAGGAAATTAATGGAAACCTTGAATGAACAATATATGACAAACTAGAATGCATGAAAAATATTCAAACAGATAAACAGGAAATTAAAACTTGAGTCGAAAGCTAGAAAAACCACCTGAACAAAGCTGAAGCTAGACTTTCAGATGTTGAAGACACCATTGTAGCTAATGACTGTTAAAGGAAGGATCTCTTAAAAATAATAAGAAACCAAGAAATAACAACTCAACAGCTGCAAGACAAAGTAAAAAAAAAATGTAAGATTAATAGGTATTAATGAAACAGCAGGTGTCAGCACAAATGACATAAAAAGACAATCTGTGGAAGTAATAGCAGAAAATTTCCCGAGTATGGAAAAGAATTGGACATACAGTTAGGTGAGGCAAACAGAACTCCAGTTACCCATAACCAAAATAAATCTACACCCAGACAAATAGTGACCAAGATCCCAGAAATTCAACAAAAGAATATAATATTAAAAGGTGTTAGAGAAAAGAAACATCACCTATAAAGGAAAGCCCATCAGAATCACAGAAGATTTCTCAACACAAACCATCAAGTCAATAAGAGCTTGGAATGAATTGTTTCAGGTCCTGAAAGAAAACAACTTCCAACCCAGATTGATGTACTCTGCAAAACTATCCTTCAAAATTAATGGAGAAATAAAATATTTACACAATAAAGAACAACTGAAGAACTTCATGAGCACCAAACCAACCCTACAGAGAGTATTAAAAGATATTCTAGAAAGAGATAAAAAAGGACCACAACTTCAAGAACAACAGAAAGGAACCACCAAGCAGAGCAGCAGTTAACTAGAGAGAAAAAAGAGGAACCAACAGCACAAAAACAATATGACAAAGATAAGCCAATGCATTCAGTTATAAGGATCAATGTAAATGGTCTCAACTCACCAAAACCAAAAGTAGTAGACTGGTACAATGGACCAAGAAACAAAATGCAACAATATGCCATATCCAAGAAACACATCTAATGCAAAAGGAAATTCATAGACTGAAAGTCAAAGGATAGAAAGCAATATTCCATGTGACAAAAACCCAGAAAAAAGCAGGTATAACTAGTTAACTGTTCAGTTTGCAGACAATGTGAACTTCAGACCAAGAACAATTAAAAGAGGTAAAGAAGGTCACTGCATACTTCTGAGAGGAAAACTTCAAGAGGAAGAGATAACAGTTGTGGGAGTCAGTGGTCTCTCCATGGTCCCCAGAACAAAACAGTGAGAGGATAGAGAAAATAAAGGTAAGAGACAATGGCCAGGGTCAGGTGGTGTCACTTCCTGCCTGATGAGCAAGAGGACTGACTCCAAACAGTAAAAGTGTTTATTGTATACACTCACAAAGTAGTAACATGAGAGATAATGGTGCCTGGTGACTAAAGCAGGATACCTTTATCAATACTGAAGTAGTTTGACTGCCTCAGGCACTCGGGATCTGTCCCACCCGCAGACACATGACCAGCAGCCAAACTCCAGCCACTCCCAACAAACAACCCTAAACATCTATCCACTAAACACAAGAGCACCCAACTATATAAGACAAATTTTAACAGACATTAAAAATGAAACAAGCAGCAACACAATCATAACAGGGGACTTTAATTCCCCTTTGTCACAAAGACATAGATGAACTACACAAAATATCAGCAAGGAAATAACGGAAATAAACCAAACCCATGAACAAATGGACTTAGTAGACCTTTACAGGGTGTTCCAGCCAACAGCATCAGAACATATATTCTTCTCAGCTTTTCATAGGAAATTCTCTAAAATAGACCATGTACTAGCACACACAACATGCTTAAGGAAATGCAAAGGATTTGAAATTATCTCATGTATACTATCAGACCATATTGAAATGAAATTCGAAATTAATGACAAAAGAAATCACAAGACCTCCACAAACACATGGACATTAAATAACACCCTCCTGAACAATCAATGGGTCATAAATGAAAGTAAAGAAGATATTAAACAATATTTACAATCGAACTTAAATGCAGATACAGCTTATAGTAACCTGTGGGATGCAATGAAAGTAGTCCTCAGAGGAAAATTTACAGCAGTGAATTACCACCTCAGGAAAACAGAATGAACACAAATAAAGACTATTATGCTGCACCTGAAGCTTCTAGAAAAAGAAGAGCAAGTCAATCCCAAACCTTTCATAATAGCATCTAAAAAAATGAAATACTTAGGAATCAGTCTAACAAAAGAAGTAAAAGATCTATACAGTGCAAATTATAGTACTCTGAAAAAAGACATCAAAGAGGATTTTAGAAAATGGGAAGAGATTCTTTGCTCATGAATAGGAAGAACCAACATTGTGAAAATGGCCATGTTGTACAGATTTCATTCATACATCCTGAATGCCGAAGTTTGAAATATAGCACAGCTCCATCTGGCAGACTCCTTTGAAATTCTCTTATATTTCAGTCAATTTCTAAGCACACAGAATTTCTTCAGGGCTTTCCATCCCTGATACAGTGTGATTTGCAATCTAAAATGTCAACACTTTTTTTAGGATTCATGGTATAGCAATATGAGGTTATATATGTCATTTCAGAAATGTTCAAAATCCAGTGTTGTCATAACTAAATTCCTTCCTAATCTATATGAATTATAGCATATAAATCTGAATTTTTATGAAAGAGGAAAAAATTAGTAACATATACATATGTAACATATACATCTTTTGAAACTTCCTATTATTCTCCTTTAGACAAATAAAACAATATTACTTTAGTTTTATAAGCAATCAGGCAAATCTCTATAAGTCAGTCTTTCATTTTCTTCAGATCATCTAACATCATGATATTCTCCCACTAGGCTTCTATCTCCACTGTACTGACCTCTCAAATCAAGCACTTTGTGTACTTAAGTAAAGAAGAACTATATCAAATCTGAAAGGAGTCATTTCTGAAAAGATGTTTCATACTCTAATCAAGGTATGTTCAACCCATTGGGTCCTGGGCTGCATGCTGCCACACAAGGTGTAAACTTTTTAATATTATATAAGTTTAGTAATATTTTTCATGACTTTAACTGTGCAGTGCCCAAACACCAACTACACAAGTAACAGTGGAACACCATGTAGGAGAAAGTACGATGCAGTCTTAACTCTGCCTCCTATGTCTCCATCACCACACACAGGAAACGAAGAGGAAACCTAGGGGTATCAGACACTGCATGTGCTTGTGTGACTTGGTGAATAAAACATGCAGTTACTAGTCACAGTGTTTCAACATACTCATATGTGCATGTGCCTGTGAAGACAGGTTTTTATTGTTATTAAGTAGACATGTAAAATTTCTTGATAAACTTTATCAAAGACCGGGCTAAATAACCCTAAGTTATTGTAGGCTGATCAGGCTCGCAATCTCCCGAGTGGACAGACGAAGATGTAAATAAAAAATGAGACAATGGAATATGATTTTACGGCTTCCAGGAGGGACTAATTCCTTTCCAGCTTCTATATTCTCTGAATTAGCCTAAGACTTTTCTGGCTTGCCCGTATTTATTAGGTTTACAAACAAGGGAAGGGGAATACTGAAGAAAATGTAGGAATCTGGGCAGGAATCTGGGCAGGACTTGGGAATCCTTTCAAGGACTCCTCCAAGTAATATTATGTTAAAGTGGGAGAACTGTTATCTCCAGGAAGGCCTTCACAGCAGGGCTGAGATGCCTGCAGCCATAGTCTCCAAGTTAATAGGGGTAGGAGCCAGACATCCTCGGCTGCGGTCACCTTGTTCTTGAGGAATCACAGCGTCACAGGCCAATACAGGCCTCAGCAGTGACCAGTGACTCATAGAGGTTCATTTACTATGAATCAGCTGCCCATCTGCGGACAAGGTGCCTAAGACTCAGACAACTCCCAAGTAAATATGAAATCCTGCTCAGAGCCACTTCGTAATGGGCCCCAACAAACTTAGCCTCGTTACATTACTTCATAAATTCTCTTTGGATATTGAAAGTTGAGAAATGTTTTAAGATTTCTGAAAAACATAACCAAATTTCTGACTCCATTTTTAGTCAACATAAATACATTATTGCAGATTTTTAAATCAAACATATAAAGTTTTAATCAGAGAATCAATTCAAAGAAAACTTTAATCTTCTCTCATTACTAGACCTATAAGACTTATCTTGTGAGAGAAAAATATTACTCTCTTTAAAATCATGCCTTGTATCAACATCATCGTTTTTAGGCAAGTACACACATTTGTGAACAAGTGAACTTTCAAGGGTGAAGCACATGAAAATACATTGAATCAAAAATTTCTCATGAGCATCTTGAGAACTCTATGAATTACAACCATTTCCATGGAACCAGATGGTGTGATACATTAGTTTCATGAAAATGAGGTCAAATATGTCACTAGTTTTATGTTTATGTTGCTCTCTTTATTTAAACATTATAACAAAGCTATTAAAAAGTAATGTCTTATTACTTGCACCCATTAATTGTGCGGTGTATGAGGTATGTAGCCCAGGAAAGTTGCTCGTCAATCAATGTGCCCGCGGCAGACCAACAGGTTGCACTGCAGTGCTTGCATCCATCCAAAGTGAGGGCAGTGCCTTCACTCGCCAGTCAAGTTCCTTGAGTTAAAAGACAATCTTAGGGTCTACTTTCTGCCTCTCAAAGATTTTAAAGTGCTATGAGACGGAATCACCACTACTGAGCCTTGATGCTCTTCTCTCAGTTTCAAGGACAGGAGTAAGTTTAAAGTTTCCTTGAACAAATTAACAGAAAAAGCTATTAGCATAGGAAGGGGAAAGTCAGGCAGAAAAGAGAAAGCAAGCAACAAGCCAAGGCAATAAGCCAAGTGTGCAACAGGATCAGTAAACAGCAACATGCCAGAGAACCACAGGTGCTCACACAAGAGGTCAGAGTGGTCTCCCAAGCAGCTAGCTGCATTGCTAACTGTGCATGTCTCAACAAAAGGGCAACCCCACAAAGGTAGACTTTTCCAAAGATGTTTTATAGTCTCAGGTCACAACCATATTTTTAAGTGAATCACAGAATACAGAATGAAATTTTGTACCTTACAATTCAAAATAAGGAACAGGCACATAACATTTTGTCTCCTGTACATGTACTTATGTGTAAGCAGTATACACACATTACTGTTTTCCAAGTGGATCATCAGACTTTTTCCTTGCCTTTCTTGCATATTCTTTCTCAGTTGAGAAAACTAAGTTTGAAAGAAATGCAATTTTCTAAGGTTACTGACTCATCAGAGTACTTACGAATGTACTGTACCACTGCTTTGAATATAAATGCCACATTTGTGGTTTTTAACCACCTATGTCAGAATGAAGTGTAAGTGGCTGGCTTTTGTCTGCTATCAAGTCTTATTCAGATAATTATTCAATAATGCACTGAGATCTTTGAAATTGTGAAAATGCCAGATTTACTTGTCCATGCTCAAATTACCATTGTACTGATGACAAATTAAGAAAATTATAAGATTAAACAAACAAGTGACCTTTACTTTCTCTCATTTTGATCTGAGCACTTAACTTTCCAATTTACATCTTTTTTAACAATAAATTCCAAGGGAACCAGAGTTCTTTTATGTCCTTTTGCAGCCTTCTGGTTCTCACTAATTAAAGCTTGACGCAAATGTTCTTACATACTCACGGAAGATATAATCACAGTGCTATTTTCAAGAGAGTAAGGAACAAAAACCATTATGTACAAAGAAGTTTGGGTATTAGTGAGAAATATGTGGGAAATTAAGTATCAGTAAAAAGCAACAGAAACATCAAAAAATAAGATTTCTAAGAAAATCTTAGCTGTCACTTTGCATTGTCCAAAAAACACATGGTTAATAATATAAATGGGGCCATAACTGGGGACTGAATAGGAGGAAGCTGATGAGGACACAGCACAGACACAGAACACTGTGCAGTGACAGACAGAGAAAACCAGACCTAATGCTATTCATCTTTCTGACTTGAATCAAAGGTTTCAAAATGACTTTGCACTTAAAATCACTATTCTAAGTGAAAACGTTTAAGACGCACCATGAAAGTAAAGCACTAAAATCTTCACACACTTAAGAGGACTAAGTCCTCTTAAATGTCATTAATACTGAACCACATTTATTCACATGTGATTTTATTTTATTCCTTTCAGTCAGATCCAATTTAAAAATATATTCAGCTACTTTTGAGGTACTAATGCAAAAGGACTCAACTGCTTTTCTACCAACATAATTTTAAACAATTTTGTAAAAAAAATGAGGATATATATATAGATATAGATATAGATATAGATATAGATATAGATATAGGTTGACTCTTCCGAAAAAAAATACTGTATGAAATCAACTTTATCAATGATGTTCAAGAGTGTTTTTTCTGAATAAAATGTAAATTTCTGAGCCAACTATGTCAAAGAAATCAAATTCAATTATTTTCCTTTTAAAATAAGACAAATGTTCAACAAATGGAAAACATTACATAAAAAAGGGAAAAGACATACATTTTATATGAACATTATTATTAACTCATTTTAACTAGGGCCAGTTAAAACAAATGATTTTCAATTTTAACTTTTATTTTTCCATTTTTAAATAAACCACCATATGAAAGAGGCACTACAGACAGATTTTATAACATAACTTCACTTGGGTTTGTACAGTTGTAGCCAGGAAAGAATAAAATAAAATTGCTTTTACAGCAAGGTTTACCCACAAAATTGAATATGTTAGAAGGTTGCTGAAGAGTGGTGGTAGAAAATAAACACAATCTTTTATTTCTAAAATCCGTAGGGGGTTTTCGTCTTAAAAGATCTTAGAATATTGACCCTTTTGCCAGGATATGGTTAGAATATTAAATCAAGTGTGGGTTGGGATTGTTTGTATGGCTTATATAAATCTTGATAAACTATGTTACTTCTGGCATCTGTTACCACTTTAATATAGTTTGGGCCTGTAGAGCAGGCTTGGGTGGGCTCAGCCAGTTTGTAAGACAAAAGCACAATGTCTCTTTGTTAAGTGGATATTTACAAACTTATCAGTCACCCCGATGTCTTGTCAGTCGCCCCGATGTCTTGTTGCACCAATTAATCACACTATTCTGGAGAAATTCGTTTTAATTTTCAGAGGAGATACTTGAAAGGGTTAAACACTAAAGAACAATGACCAAAGCCTACTCTCTAATTTAGGAAAAAAAGAATATTGAAACTATTACATAGTTATAGTAGGAAATTTGTGATTAACTACACATTAGAAATTCTGTGAAAGGCAAATGGGAGAGTGCTACTTTTTCTACATTTTTTAAACTCCCATAAGTAGAAATCCATGCAAACATTGATGTTAAAATAAATTCAATTTTCAAACATTACCAATGTGAGATAAAAAACAGATCTGAAGACTTACTATATTAAGCAACTTTTCTGTCACCAAGAACACCCAATATCCACAGTTTAAATGAGAACAGGTTTGATTTGATTATGGTTTCAATCCATGATTGTCTGGAGCCAAGGCTAAGACGTCATGACAGAATATGTGGTGAAGGAAAATTTCTTAGTTCAGAACAGAATAGGGGAAGAGGGCCAGACAGACAGGGGCAAGGGACCAGGCACTGAGGCGATGCCCTATGGCCAGACCACACCTGTATACATATCCAGACACACCTAGAAGCACACTCCACCCATAGTCAGGGCCGATCACAAAGTCAGTCAATTTCAAAGTTTACTTATACCACACTTACCATATATAACAATTTAAAGAGATTAAGTAGTCAAAAGATGGCCTGAAATTAGGAAACCTAAGTCAAATACTAATGAAATGCAATTGCTTCTCCTAGTATTTAAATTCCTTTTTGACCTGAACATAAATTAAGATGGATCAAAATACATATACATTAATCTAGTAATGAGTGAACTGGAAAGTACAAAATGCTCTTAAAGACAAGAGGTTTGATACTTATCCTAGCAATGTTTTACATTCTGAAAAATAAATGAACAAGAAAATGATACATTGGCATATTTCTTGAGCATCAGTAATTCATATTCAGGAGTAAATGCAGTTCAGGGTGACAGATTACAGAACACTAATAGTCATATAACAGCATGAAAAAGTCCCAAAGTAGAACAGAAAAACCCGTTATGTCTACATAATCAGCATTAAACTGACAAGTGTGTCATAAATAAATAACAGATAAATAAACAGTATGCAACTGGTCATTTAAAACCTACTATTCTGATACTGAATTTTTCCCCTCTGGGCAAGTTTTGAAATCTGTCTTTTCACTAATTTCTATTTTCCATAAGCCTGTGATGCCGGCAACAATCACGCTATAGTCTAAAGACTAGATGGGATGCTTGGAAACGCAGTGGATGGTTAAGATCTCCAGGTTTAAATGCCAGCTGAAGGCATGATACCTAACCCAACGAATCAGAGTGGGCAGAATGAACTTCAGGAATGACCAGGGTGCTCCCTGAAGCTAGTACTGACAACAACGGGTGAATAAATGCATGATTCAGAGGTACAAAACACTTGTGCTCCAGAATAGCATCATACTAAATGACAGTGGAGACCTAAGATTACACTGTGGCTCTTGCTCTTACCAGCTGTGTGATCCAAAGGAAATTACCTCACCTGAGTCTCAGTTTTTTCAACTATAAAATGGGAGCAATGATTTCTTCCTTACATCATTATTGTGAAGAAGAAATGAGATAACATGTATAAAGCACCTAGCCAGAGAGCTGGTAAAGCTCAACCCCAAAACATTTCTACATTCTACACTTAAGAAGAAAGAATAAGAAGATACATGATATAGGAATAGGCTTACTGGATGCCAAACTGCATTTGTTTGAAGCAAGTATAGCAAGCAATAAGATGGGAAGGAAAGGCCATAGATTTCCACCACTTACACCTTTACAGCAGCGATGGCAAACTTTTTGGAGCTTTCAATACTAAAGAGCCTGCTGGGGCATGCTGCACAGGTTTGCCAGCACTGCTCTAGAGTAAGGAGTAACTAGCACATCACCCAATTCGACGCAACTCAGTATTAGAGGATAGAAAAGAAACAACAGTATAGGCACCTTCGCACCTTCACTAAACTGCAACCTGAAAGGCAGTCATCCTACACTGTGGGCAATGTTGAAATCTAAAAAAATTCTTAAAACAAAAGTAAGTGCTTTCACAGATAACTTGGAAAATCACTCCGGAACTTAAATTGACTAGCAGGTCCATAGTATTTATTATCACAACAAGCTTAAACATCTATGCATTGTAAGTTTCACTCTGTGGTGATCCCAAATCCTAATGTGATATAATATAGGGTGTGGTTCAGTTTCCAAAAGTACAAAGTGTCCTAATGCCAAAACACATGTAACTCACAGCTTCCGAGCAGGAGAATCTGAAAAGCTCTACTTAAGGTAGAAAAAATCAGGAAAACTGACATGTAATGAAAGAGGTAACGTATAAGGCAAACTGCAGTAGTTAGAATTCATTTGCTGTCCTTCTCAAGGTAGTGTTTGCCATAGAATCTTTCAATACACTGTAAGATAGTAACACTCTTACATCATTGGGTTCTTGACAGAGACAGAGACAATACACATAAAATGCTTCAAACAATGCCTAACTCAAAGTAAGTGCCTAATAAACATTACACAATAGTAGGGTTTAGAAAAACATTTCAAAATTTACTAGATATGATGGTTAAACATGTGTGCCCATTTGACTGGGCTAAGGAAAACCCACAGATCTGGCAGAACATTTCTGGGTGTGTCTGTGACCATATGAGAGTGTGAGAAGAGGAAATTAGCCTTTGCATGGGTGGACTGAACAGAGATGTGGTGGGTGTCAGCGTGGGTGGGAATCTTTTAATCCACTAAAGACCTGACCAGAACAAAATGACAGAGGAAAGGCAAATTCCCCTCTCCTGGAGCATGGATATTCATTTTTTCCCGCCCTTAGTCCCAGGCTAAGATAAAAGAGTAATGCCTCGGCCTGTTTCTCAAGCGTGCAGGGTTGTACAGAAACCAGTCACCCACTTTTGGGTCTCTGGATAGCAGGTCGTGTACTCAACCTCCATAGTCCAGTGAGGGAAATGCTCCCAACGAATCTCTATGCGCCTGTACGTACCCTCTCCATCCCCTTCCCCTGGGTAAGCACGATCAGTACACTACGGGAAGGAAGAGCAGCCAAACATGTAACTCAGATAGCCTTGTATCTATGTTACACTTTGGAATTTAATTTTTTTTAATCCAAAAGTTTTCTTTTTCCTAAGTCCGGGGCATCTCAATTATTGGAGATCATATTCAGTGTAAGTCATGAATGTAGGGGGTTACTTCAGGGCATCTCAATTATCGGAGATAGTATTTAGTGTAAGTTGTGAATGTAGGGGGTTACTTCAGGTGAGCAAGTGAGCACCTGGAGCTGGTACAGAGTAAGACTTAAAGTCTGCAGTGCAGTACGATGTCTCGGAAACGAGCTGCAGAAGGCTGAGAGGCAACGGAGAGGAATGGTTTTGGAACTGTGCAAAGTAATCACCCAGAGTTCTTCTCGAAATGCAGATTCTGCCTGATAAGGTGGGGCCAGGAATTCTGCTTTCAGCTCCTCTGTTAACCACAGTGCTGCTCTGGGTGGAACGGGAATAGTGGCCCTTGACTCCCAGCAGCATCAGTCTTCCAGGAAGTTTTGACAACACAAACTTCATGGGCTGGCCTTAGCCTAGCAGTTACTTCCGTTTACCTTCCTAACCATGTGGCCTGGTGGCCAACAACACAAACTTCAGGGGACAAAGAAACTCTTGGAGTTTGTTAACATACATCACTGCTCTTATCCAGCCAGCATGATTATTTCCCCTGACATAAAATAGAACACTCTTCAAATATTTAATAAGAAAAACAAATTCTCTCTAGCAACAACTTCCAAAGTCATAGTCTCTGTGATTAAAATCCTGTTGAACCACTTACTAATCGTTCATAAAAGAGTCTATTTCCATTTTACCTAAGTATTTCAGATATGAGTCTGTGACAGAACCAAACTGAGAGTTACATTTATGTTGAGAGCAAAACCAACTACATCATGGTTTAGCCAATCTCTCTGAAGTAATATTTACACATTGCCTGGTTGATATATAAATATATGTCAACAGTTTGATTTATGGCTATAGAAGATCTGTTTATATGCACGAATCACAGTACACTAATGGTTTGAAACTAAATATGCTTGAAGGACAAAGAACTGGAGCAAACACTGCAAATACAGTGTCATGATCAGAAAAGAGGTTTCACTTTTCTGCATGTGAAGTCAATTGATAGTTTTTATCAAAATCAAGGTGCAAAGTCATTTATCAAAATTTTGGAATGAACTAATGCATCCAGAATTCAAATTCAGTAATTTTTTTCTACTTTAATAAATGTTTCAATCTAGAAGTTTACCTCTCAATCAAAACTTGAACATATATAGTTCTATCCACCATCTAATTTTGATAGTCAATTCTTAACTTCTTATAAAACACTAGTTGTTTCATGATTGGAAGTAACCACTTCTGATCTTGCTAATTCTATATATTTAAAACAACAGTTCTCAATTAGGGGCAACTTTATTACCAAGGGGACATCTGACAATATCAAGAGATACAACCCAAGGATAAAGAAAGAAAGGAAAGGTTCCTTGTAAGTATCTAGCGAGCAGAGGTCAAGCATGCTACTACACAATGCAGAACACTACTAAAGTAAAAGAATGACAGGATCTAAAATGCCAGTGTGATATGCAGGTTAAGAAATCTAGTTTAATGATGGGTGATACAGAAGTACAGCAACATCCTCCTGCATCCTAGCACAGTACTGAGCACAATAATAAGGACTTTGTGGGTATTAATTAGAACAGCCTCCGGGTAGCTAAGATCTTAGTCCTTGTACCTTAAAAAAACAAGAAAGGGTTTGTCCTATATAGTATCTAAAATTACAAAACAAAATGGCAGTCACCATCAAAATAAAAAAAGAAATTTAAAAATATTTTTCTCATGAAAGAAAAACACTGAGACACGTTATCTCAGTGTCAAGGGATGGAGCAATCATCATAGCAGTGAACATGAGATACCTTTACAATTTCAGTAAAATATAAGTTTTCACTGTTGATTCACAACAGTACCAATGCCCCATACTTCAGAGCATTTCTTTTGTAAAAATTAAAATCAATGTGCCCTGAGTGATATTTCATAACAGGAAACAAAATATAATTATTTTCTAAAAAAAAAAAAAAAACACAGACCTCAGTGGCCTAGAGCCATTTATCCTTTTAAGACAGCTGGGATTTAAAATGTCATGAGAAATTCTGAACTGGCTTACATTTTTTTGAAACACAGGAACTGACAATTACAAGGCCAAACATACCCTTAATAATCGATTCAGCTGCATACAGATCTCGTTTGTAGGTCACCTAGAGGACAGATAAACCTCATTAGACTTAACAGAGCAGGAAGGAATGTGCAAGCAGTAAAATAATGCCCCCAAGGAAATTCTTCATTCTGGAGAAACTATACACATATAACACTAACAATGTCTAAATTACAACAGGATTAGCAAATTCACGTTAAATCTATTTCTACACATGGTTGAAAATTTTAGTTTAAATCTTTGAATTAAGATATTATTTAGCAGTAATTACTGAAATTTTATTAATATAATTGAAGCAATGTAACCAAAGAAATGTGATAGCATTAAAAAATGCTAACATTATTATTTAACTTTTTTTTTTTTTTTTTTTGGTCTTTTTGAGACAGGGTCTCACTATGCAATTCACACTGGTCTTGAACACACTTTGTAGCACAGGCTGGCCTCGAATTTGCAATGATCCTCCTGCCTCAGCCTCTGGAGTACTGGGATTATAGGCATGTGCCACCACGCTTGGCAACATTATTTAATAGTAAAAGATTTTTGTTGAAAAGAAAGGACAAAGGCTCAGTATAACAACAACAAAAACAAGAAGCATGCTCAGCTGAAATTCTTGAAGATCAACTCATAAGTTGCTTCCTTCTGAATTGAGTACATCTTTACATACCCAGATAATGATCACCTTTTTATTAAAATATGGCTCTGCTAGAAACAACACATAGAGTACCTCTGGATGCCTAAGGCTGATGCTGTAATTTCTTTAGAAACATACACTGCCTATTTGTGTTGTGCTCAGAGTAATGCAATTGGTCACAGGACATGTTTTGACTGTGTGGCAGATACTTCCCAGATCTTACCCAGTGAGCTCAGGCAGAGAAAAAAATGCACTAGGGAATGAGATCTCCTATATTACAGGAGTGGAAGCTGCAGTCAATTTTTAAAAAATTATATTAGGTAAAATAATGATGCTCATCATTCTAGTACCCACACAATTATGATGACAATCATCTAGTTACCCACTGTAACAAATGTTCACTCAGGGCGCCCCTTACTGTACCTATTTTGGGGGGACTTTATTCCTCAAGATTAGCTCACAACTAGACTTGTAGAGATGCTTTGTTTAGATCAAGCAAACCAGAGCACTTCTGCCCATAATAGATTCCCCTGCTATATCTTTATCTTGGCAGTTAAATTCTGGACCAAAATTATACCTTACTTTCCAAAATCAAAGTAGCAGTGAACTTGGAAAGACAGAAAGTTGCTCAAGAATTCCCCCAGTCTATTAAAATCAAATGTGTTATCACTGTATTTTCTCTAACACAAACACATACCAACCAACATTTCTTAATTCCAGGGCTAATTACTGATCCACAGTGTAATTCTGTTATGTTAAAAACAGATAATACAAAGCAGACTTGCTATACATCTTACAAAAAAGTATTGATGTGATTCAGTCTTTCAACAACCATTTATCATGAGACTGTGTCTAAGCCTAGCTCTAAGTGCTAGAAATAGAACAAGAGAAAGAGTGAGCAAAATCTTTAACTTTTAGAGACTCTCATTTAGTTAACAACTTTTGGTTGTCAAATTGAGTGAAACTCGCTAAATACTTTTTCTTAAAAATTCATAGTTCACTACAAATCCAAAATGAATTTAAATGAGAAAATTTCTCAATAGTAACTGCTATAAAACTGAGGACATAAAGGAAAGGTAAGACTCCTGTTTACCATCATTCATTTTCTACATTCTCCTGTTTTAAGGGATAAGACTATATTCTAAATACAAAGTATTATAAAAGTGACTTTTCAAAACGGTGCTCAGTGATAGGAAAGTTAGTCTCAAATACTAAAATGACTTACAGGATATATGGTACTTTCAAGACAATGTTTTGCATTGGAATTAGTCTTATGACTAAAGTACACATTTTATTACCTAAAAGTTTGCTCTCTTCTAATATCAATTAAGTATGTAAAAGAGAAAGGCTGTTAAGCTTATTTTCCCTAATTCATCCTACAGGTCATAGATACCTGCTGCACATGAAGGCTTTACTCAGCTTAACACCGACATAAAACCCTGATTACCTCGACCACACTTCTCAAAAAATACTGATTTAATGAGAATAAACTATAGAAAGCATTTAACAAACTTCAGAAGTATACAAATATTGCAAGAATGGCATTATTTTTTCCTAAGTCAAACAGCTAATGTACTTCAAAGGGAGTGTTACTGGAAAATGTTGTAATTCTAAATTGATGAGTTATTCATTCTTATTTTACAGTAATATGGGTTGTCCTCTCCTTATTTTTAATTTTTAAAAGGGCACCCTAACAATCAGTTTTGAAGATGATTTTCTGCTGGCAGCATGATCTGTAGTTTTCCTTTGACCTTGCACAACACCCTATTATGAAAAACACTACTCTTAAAGTCCTGCAGTAAAGGAATAGAACGTCCATTCTCTCATTAACTTGTGCTCAAACTGTGATAACTGGAACCTTTGGGGACATGTCCAGGCATCAAGAACGGCAACAGTGTTCGGTGTTTGATGCAGATGAGACCCCAGCCCAGCATCTGCCACTAACCTAGTTTAGCTCAATGGTTGTCTCTTTTGTCTCACTGAGCCTCTATGCAATAACTCATCTGAGTAATATGTTTAGCTGAAAAGACAAAATTCAAGGGAAGAAAAACCAGAAGTTCACAGCTACAGACACAACTGTTTTCTCATGCCTAGGCCAAGACTTTCTCAGCTACCTCAAGGAACTGTCTGCTCCAGCTGTGATCATTAAAATTGTATTTTGTTGCTCTCTCTGTACTAAGAGATAAAACAGTAAAGTAAATCAAAACAGATCTGAGTACAGTTGGCCAACATCTCCCTTCCCTGAGTTAGACCATATTTAACATTCTCTGAAACTTCACCCCACAAGATAATGAGTATGTAACTCTCATAATTAAGACTTTTATTTTTTTAAAGCTGGAAATTCTTTCTCTACAAATTCTTATATTTTAAACATATATAGTGTTCATTACACACATAGATATTTTTGGAACTTTGCTCCCATTCCATCAATTACGTACACCTAGAAAATGTACTTTTGGTGGATAACTGTAGGAAAACCTTTAGGAAAGAAACAACGTTATTATATTGTATTGCTGAGCTCAAAAACCAAATAATGAGCCTATTTTGTTTCTTTTGTTTTTAAACAAAGATACCAGAGCTTTGTTTTAAAAAAAAAATGCAGACTCCATCCAAAGGGATACTCAGATTGTTCACTCCACTAACATTGTGATGACAAAATACTTCAGACTCCCTAAAGTAGTATTTCCAGGCAGTGAAGTACAGTTGTTAAAGTGCTTCAATAGCTGGTTATAAATCTTAGGCCCTGAAGGTGGTGCAGACATTTAGAAACAAGGAGTCTGTTCAGCTAAGACTGCACAGCGTCATGAGTGACCTGGCAAGGTATTTAAGCCTGTATCAGGCCAGACACACAGCAAAACTATAAACTTAAATTCCTAGGAAAATGACATAAAATTTTACCCTCCCCGCAAAGTGGTTACCGAGGCCTGCCACAGACAACTATTCAAGAGAAGTATGAAAGCAGAATGATTTCCAGAAGGAAAACTGTAGGAGGCTGTCACTGTAGGAGGCTGTTTCCTAGAGAGTGATCTAAAACGGGGAAAAAAATGATGTTTTCTTCAAACAGCTGACTGGCTAGCAGAGGAAGCTGGTGTCAATCCTGAATGTGGTATTTCTGTATTAACTTCTATCAAGATGTGTGTCAAATTCAAATTAACCCTCTTCCTAGAATTCCAGGCAGCAGTTAAAATAGTCCTACATGCAGTCACCAGAAACTTCAAGCGGCTCTTCATCTGGCTTCCGACCGGCCGACAAAGGAACGACTCCCCGTTTCAGAACCTTCTCTCGCTTCCTGTTTTAAGGCATGAGCTACTCTCAGTTACCTCTCAGAGGTAAGATCCTTTCACTGTATCTAACTTCCACATCACATTCTGTGTCCTTGGCCTGCTGTCTGGACCCTGCAACAGTTTTAGCAGTATAGCACATCTAAGACTAATGTCAAAGAGTAGATTCAACTGCTGTGGTTTAAACAGCAGTGAAACTCTGCTCATAAAAAAATATTACAAGAGTAAATTAAAAGTCTATAGACAAATTATACAATGCTACCAAAAAGAATAGGGGCTAAGAGCCAAGAAAATGCCACAAAGACATAAGACAGGAGGCAAAAGATAGGAAACCTGGACCAACTGGAACCTTTACATTCACAATTTCTCTTCACTCCAAAGACACATGGTACATGAGAACACCAAATACAGAGACTCGCCGGGACACATGTGGCCCAGTCCATGGCCATCGCAGGCCTTTCAGGGTCCCCCGTTCTTCTGATGTACAGCACTAGTCAGACCCTTCCTAGCAGTGAGGCTCTTGGCCTCGGCTCTAGTTAGGAAAGTGATGTTATTCTGCCAGCCCCTCCAGGCCCTCAGCACATGTTTTCAAGGTTACTTTAAGAAACTGATACACGCTGGAAGGCTTCAAGGAACAGATATCCATTCTCTCAGAGGCTCCAAGTCTGAAATCCAGGCGTGGGCAGATTCAGGCCTGCTCTGGCAGCCACTAGGAAGATCCCTTCCTGACTTGATTGCTAACTTGTGGTAGGCCTCAGCGCTCCTTGGCTCATAAATGTATCCCCTTAATCTCTGCCTTCTTCATCATATAGCACTCTTCTTGCATCTGTGTCTCCCCTCTTCTTACAAGAACACCAGCCGTGATGGGTTTATGGTCTACCCTTCTTTGCTATGACCTCATCTTAATTTGATTACACCTGCAATGACCCACTTTACAAATAAAATCACATTCACAGGATCCAGAGCTTAGGACATGAACATATGTTTCAGGGGGAAACAATTCAACCCACAGAGCAGCATGTGCAAAAGTGACTCACCAGTGGAGCCAATAAAGGAACTGTGGCTAGACCAGGCACACCACAGGGCCGTGGCCTTCAGTGCACATAGGAAGAGGCACAGAGTGAAGAGGCATCTGAGGAATAGTTCTCTGTTGCCGAACACATTAATGAAATAGGACCACTTTAAAATAGATAACTTTGCAAAGAGACAGTGAAAGTTCAAAGTGCAATGTGGTGTCTCTCTCTTAGCCACAGACCTTGGTGCTTCACAGGCTTGATGAAGGCCCAGAATACCCCAAGAGGTGAACAATCAAACCTCCAAGTCAGGTGAAGCCAGGGTGCTGACAGGTGAGTGCCAGCGCCCTGTCTCCGTGTTCCCACTCTTTCTCCAGACCCTCAGACTACGTCTAGTAGACAAGCAAAGGAGTCACACAGAGATGTGGCCAGGATCTTTGGTGAAACACTTAACTGGCAATTGCCAAAAGCCTCATAATTAAGATTTATGCCACATAAATATTATAGCATGCTAATATTATATTACTATCCTAAGTATTATACCATGTATATAGAGTGAGAAGAGTTTTCTTTGGAACACATGGTCAAATTCTAAAGATGAACAGCAATAACTGACTTTTTCTGACTCATTCCAGGGGCAAGATATCAGACATATCCCTAAGTAGCCTCGGAGATGCCCTTAAAGAGCAACGGAGATAAGTCCATGGGAGACATATATAGCAAACCACAATCAAAATGGAGAAACACGTTTGCTTGCTGGACTGATAGCATTTAGATATCCTTCAATGAGAAAAAATACTGCATGATTTTTTCTACTAAGCAACAATCCAAACATATCAATATTGTTGGAATTTTAGTGTGTCTGAGACAACCTTAATATGCGGCAAGGCCCACCATAGCACTGTGGAAAATACTCAAAATATAGGTTTTTTGTTTTAAGAATCAAAAAGGAATTATGCTTAGGAATTCATATCATCCCAATTAGAATGATTCTGTACAAATTAGAATTTGGTAGACATTTTATAAAGATTTCCCAACATGCTAAACAATATTCCCAAAGAATTTATACCTATTTTAAAATTACAAGATCATCCTACATCTCTGTTTTTCTCTACCTAAAAACAGTTCAGCATAAAAACACTGTGAGTCGCAGTGTAAAAACACCCCACGTTAACCGCAAGCCTCACAGTGCTACTACTCTGTGTCCAACCACCTCTCCACCACTCCATTCCAGCCAAAAGACAAAACCCTGCTACTATAAAAGTAGGGTCTTGCCAAAGTAAAGAGTCTGTTTCCTTATTTGGGGCCAAGAATATGTCCAGCCACGGCCCTATACTGTGGCAGACAGGCTTGCAACCCAGTTAAGTTGCACCTACCGGTCCAGCCTGGAAGGAAATACCGCACCGTTGGCAGCAGAGCCTCAGCTTTATCCAGTTGAGTGAATGGGATGCAGAAGGTTAGAAAAGGTAAAATGGTGAAGAAAACATATTCCTGGGCTAGAAGGGCACTTCCTGAATTAGTCAAAGTGAATGGATTTGAGGCCAAGGCACAGAAATAAAATTTTACTTTGGTGGCTCAGGAAACCCAGTGAAACTCTTCTGACTTTTTATTCTATCACTTTAAAACGTAAGTGTACATACATACACCCGTGCACACCGGAAGTGGAGGAGAGCCGGGACAAAGTACCCTCCCGCTTACCTTCCAGAGATCAGGTGATCCTTCTACAAGTTTGGCCTTAGTGCCACAGTACTTTAGAGCCAACTGCAAACACTCAGTTCCGAAATCCAAGTCATAGTCACTGCACTAGTGTGAAAAGGAAAACAACAAAAAAAGAAGTTAAGAAATGACAATACACTTTAAATAAAAACAAGCCTTTTATTTCATAAACAATTGCAAACACAAGAAGCAGAGCCCAGAGAACTCACAAACCATTTAATGAGCCACTAATTACATTATAATATGATCCCTGTTCCCTACAAGGAAGATAAAACAAAGAGAAATTGGAATGGTGCAATCCCTACAGTTCTGAGTCCCCTCAATAGTTTAAGGTAGCAAAAAAATACAATATTTTATTTCCTCTGCTCAGAAACTACCCCCCTAAGCCCATTTGTAAAATGCCTGAAGCTGTGGCTGAGGAATTACTGTATGAGAACTCTTTATTTAAGACACATACACATCTGCAAAATCCAAATGCTCTATATTATTTTCATATCTCAAGACATTTAAAGGTTGCAGTTCTCTTACTCACTTTAATACTAAAAACATCCATCTAGCCTCCTTAAAGGAGCCTACTTCTGAACATAAGAACAGTGAGCCTTTCACTGTGAAAAAAAGCATAAATTTCTTTCATATTCAGTAAAATACAAATGACATTTTAAGCATTTTGAGAAGAATCACCAAAACAATCACGCAATAGTATAATTCAGCTAAATACTCACTGAGTGACTACATATCTCTGAGCTCTGTATTAAATGCCAGCTACAGCAAGATAAACGACATGTGCATCCTGGCCTCCAGGAATTCAAGCCAAGGAAAGGAGGCTGATTTAAATAATTTGCAATAGGCCAGACACAGTGGCACCTCCCTATAATCCTGCACTCTGGAAGGCTGAGGAGACAGGATCACAAGTAGAAGCCCAGCCAGGGCAACTACATAAATTAGAGAATTTGTATCAAAATAACGTATTTTTTTAAAGAGCTGGGAGATCCCTCAAATAACTAAAGCTAGAAATTCCATCCAACCTAGCTATTCTCTTTCTAGTTATCTTCCCTAAAGAGTTTAAGACATCATATTACAGTGATACATGCGTGTCTATGTTTATAGCAGCACAGTTCATAGTAGTTAAATCTTGGAAGAGGCCTCTGTGTCCATCAGCAGACAAACGGATAAAGAAACCATGGTACTGACACACAGTGGAGCACTGCTCTATCATAAAGACAAATGAGTCATTTGTAGGAAAATGATGCACTTTGAAACTATAACATTCAGTGAAATAAATCAGACACACGATCTTCAATATTGAATGGTTATCGCTTATATCAGAAATCTAACATATGAATAGAGAGCAAAACAAAAGATAGAAAACTCCAAGACAGATGTTTCTCCACTGGGAGAGGACCAAGGGAGGGAGGGAGTAGGGGGCAGAAAGAAGAAGGGAATAAAAAAAGAATTAAGTTGTGCTATGTACATGTACCAACTCTCCAAGGGATATGATCATTATGTACTGCAAACATCTACTAAAAAACCCTAAAAGCTAAAGTAGGCTGGGGATGTACATCAGTGTGAAGACCCTGGGTTCAAGCCTCAGCATAAGCCAAAAAGAAAACAAAATCACAAAAAATATAATATGAAGTAATATATATATATATATATAATATATATATATATATATATATATATATATATAATTTTGGTAGAATCTCAGTTTGTAATTTTAGCATCTGCACAATACTACCTACTGTATATGAGTGAGTTGTTCGTATGCTGAACAGCATTCTCCCCACAACATGGATAAATTCCAAGGATAACTAGCCATAACTGGCTTTTTCCATTGTTCCACTAAAATGATAATGATGACCTTAGAAGTCATACAGGTGGTTTAAAAAACAAAAAAACCCACAAGATTTGTTAAGAAAAACCATTCATCCCTTCCCTTCTACCCCACTCTGTCTTCATTGGAAGCAGTCCTTCCCCCTTCTTTTGACTGGCTACTCTACCACTTATCTGCATGTGTAACAGTCAACTTTTGCTGAGTAACAAGTATTAGAAAATCTCACTCCCATAGCTGTGTGACTGCCTCAACCACAAGGCTGTGGAGTTCGGATCCACATGTAGGATCTGCCACAGACACTAGGCGGTGGAGGTCAGCAACCAGAATACGTCTTCTTATGGCAGTAAGAGCGGACTAAGAGGACAAGCCCAATAGAAGAAGCACATTTTAAGGGTCCCCCTATGTTACATTTGGTGAAATCCCATTGTTCAAAGCAAGTTAAGCAGCAAAATCCAGAAACAAGGATGAGAGAAAATACTTCATCCACCAGGAGGTCATGACAAGGGTACAAAAGTAGAACACTTTCCAGAGGATGAAACATCCTGCTCAGTAATTTAGCTACCTTACACCTCTAAATAGTACCTCTTCATACTGTTTCTTGATGTTTCTGCTTTGTTTCTTATCTATAGAAGAAAATGAATTTTGTCCTTTCCAGACTCACCACAGTACAAACCCACACTTCCTATTCACCATCCTTTCAATACCATAATTTTGATTAAATCAATACTGAGTGTTTACACCTTTGACTATATAAACACTACTCATAACTGAACCATGCATTACTAAAATTCTCTCTCGAATAACTCATTGCTGTCCATAGAATTAGAGCTTATCTCTTGTCTTGATGTGGTTAGATTTCTATATGCTTATAACTCATTCAACACCAAACATCAGCTATTCATCTAAATCTATTTTCAAGATGCTCTGACACATAAAGCATTTCACTGTTTTTATATTCCTAAAAAAGGCACCCTTGGGAGTTCCCTAACCTTTTTCTGCCAGTCACACAGCTATCAACCCAGAACTCCCTACACCACCAGCTCAGGGGTATCTTTGTCTCTATTATATCATGTGTGCCCCATGTGTTCTTCTTTCTGAACCAATTTGCTTCCTGGAACAAAACCTCCCAGTAGTGTTGTATGGTGTAATTGTGTTGAAATGCTTAGGGAAACGTCTGAGGTTAGCATGTAAGTCTTTCTTCTTAGACTAGACTTAGACTGCCCAAACAAAACTCTTCCCATTCCCAGCCAGGACAGAAAGCCAAGCCACCAGGATGGTGGCTGCAGAACTGCAGAAGCTGTGGGCTTCCCCATTCAGCAGTCATACATGCATGGTCTGTTAGTCACTGTTTTGGGCAAGACACTCAAGCCCTTGACTGCACTCACTGTCTTCCCAGTCCAGAAAGAGTACTTCACCCACATCTGCCTCGCTTAATGTAGTCACAGAGAAGAGTGACTAGAGATCAGGCTGCCACTTAAGCAGCCTTTAACAAACCCTCCTGATCCATTCAGTTCCAGAGGTAGCTAGTGCTATGATCCTGAGCTTCTAGAATTCTACAGTGAGCTCATTAAATGCCTCGCTATATGCTTATAGTTTGGCTTTCTCAGATATTCTGAGGCTTTCACTGGTGATACCCTTGCTTTCCAGCCAGTTTTTGCCAAGTCACCTCTCCTATTCTTGTTCTAGAGTTTATATCACTTTCTAGCAGCTGTAATGGAGGATTGGTTAGCAAGCAAAATCACATAAATCTCTACACAGAAATAGAAGTATGTGTATTCTAATTAGACAAATATTCCAAATTGCCTTCCATAAAGGTGGTTTCCACTGATATTCCCATAAGCAATGTATGAAAACATGATAGAGCTTTTAATCCATGGTAAAATAGGGATTCACAGGGAGTGAAAAACAGATTTTGTGTATAATGCAATTATTCCCCTGAGGAGGGATTCTACAATTCTCAGAGGTTTTGTAACCCCCAAAAGTTAGAAACCATTGTTTTATCATAATAATGTAATGGTCCATGGCTACAGGTAATCTGATTGCATATCCTCCCAGCCTTAACACCAGTTACAGTACTCTGTTGGCAAGGCAGCCTGGGAAGTTTGCCCAACAAGGAACCATATACACATTAGAGTAAAACTAAATCAAAGGCATGTATGCACAGGCTTCTCACACTGCAGTTGTAAGACTATGTTCAGAATATTTCAAGTAGGAACAAAATAGACTATCTTACACTTAGGTAAACAATGAACACCTGCACTCAATTTATCATCTGAAAATCAAATCTGAAACTTTTGCATACATTTACATTGTTTGAATTATGCAATATATTTTAGAATCACATGAGAGACAGTTGTCAAAAAAGCTTTGTTTTTATTATATATCAGATCATTTTAGGAACACACAACTAGGTGAAACTAAGTCTGCATGAATCTAACGACATAGATAAAATGTTCTGTAAGAAAAGTACAAATGATCTGACGAAGGACAACATTTCTTCTTTGGGTAGAAAAATTTTAATGAGCTTACATAGAATTACATTCACAGAAGTCTTTTAAATGACTATCATTGGAAAAAACTAAACATAATTTATTCAAATTTTTGACAGCCCTACCCAACTAAAATCCATTATGAACTCACAGGCTTTACAATCATCCCTGTCAGTTAAACATTACCTAAATCTGTCTGTGTGTGTCCAAATAATTTAGGAGGTATGTAACAATATTACCATTAATTCTAAAATTGCATTCCCCACTATTTCTGCTGAACCTCATAATCAAATATTGTCAAATACTACAAAACATAAGAATTCTACTGAAATGATTTACTCTTTCTTTTCCTCTTTGATAAAGTAAACTGATCAAAAGTTTGGTAACAAGAGCAGAAATAAGATACTTCCATAAAACACAAATTACTAGCCTTCTGTGACAAAGAATTAAGTAGCTTTGTATCATGTGATATACCTAACACAGCTATAAACACTAAAGGAAAAGAATCAAAACCTTGTATCATTATCCAAAGCAAGAGAGAAAGCTTAAATTCTTGAGAAAGAGCACAGTACAAAGCTTTTGCAATAATCTTATGAAGGAACTATAAGAATTGGAAATTGGCCATGAGATACAGAGAAAGGAGGGCCCAGATACAGAAATTATTTCAGTATCAACAGGAGTGGCTACATTATTAACCACATTGGATAATGTAGTAAAGAGAATAACTGTCCTGGTTCACCTACTGGGTCAGGCATAAATTAACAACAGGGCATCTGGTAAAAATTCTCATAAGAAGGTCAAAGTATTTGACCATTCTTTATAGAAGAAACACGGAAAGGAATGATTGGAAAAATTAGACATTTACTCATTTACTAAGCAAATGTTTCTAGAAAATTTACCAGGCAATTCGGGTGAGGAGGATGAGTAAGGTTACAAAAGAGAGAGAGAGAGAGAGAGAGAGAGAGAGAAAGAAAAAGATCAAAAATCAAGATAACCATTCTAATGGAAGTCTATTCACGTATACTGGGGAAACTGGGGAGTGGTCCAATGATCCTGCTAAAATAATATGCTTCTTTTATGAAAACAGACACACTCCAACACAGTTAAAATGAATTTTGTTTAAGCCAATAAAACAACAATGTGCATTAAATCCTAGTCAGAAATTGTCTCAAGTCTTTTATTGACCCAATTTCTATGCAAATAATTTGACCTGCAGTGTCTTGTGGACTAACTCCTTATACTAGTGAGCGGTAGCTTCTACCTTCTCTCTAGTTCTTGGCCCACATATTCTTAAGCCTTTCCTGCAAGTCTTTCATCCTGTAATCTCGCTTCCACAGCTTCAACCCCTGACTAAAACATTCTCTATGAAACACTGTGTAGTTCTTTGTTTTACAATTTTTTTATGTTCTCCAATGTTTCTGCTCTCCAGTTGAGATGTCGTAACAGAGAAAAGAAATTAAATATGCCTAAACCACTTGGTCATTAGGTGACTGCTAATCAAATACAGCTTGTCTACAATTTTAAAAAATGAAATACAGATATATCCAGCAACATGAATGAATCTCAAAATTATGTTTTAAAGCAACAACATGTAACACATAACAAAGCACATAACAAGAAGATCACAAATGGATGATTTCACTTACATGAACTTCTTAACAAAAAAAAAAGAACTACAGAATAGATTAATGGTAGCCAGGGCCTTTTGGTGTAAAATTAAACCAACGTCAACAGGGAACAAAGCAATGTTTTGCAGTGATGGAAACATTCTTTAGGTGGATTGAGGTAAGCGTTACAGGAATGTATAACTTTCCCAACACCCGCTGAATAATTCAGATGAATTTTTATCTCATATAAATTACCTTAGTAAACCTTAAACATAAAATAAAATTTTAAAATGTATCCTTACAACAACAGAAACAAGACCTGGGGATGCGGCTCAGTGGTAAAATGCTTGCCTAGCTCTACGTGCCACTGGCTTCAATCCCCGGTGCCACAAAGCACAACAACAAAAGCAAACAAGCTACCTAATAATAAATTTAATGACAACAAAAAAAAAAGGTGTAAGACTCTCCCGGGAGAAAACTAAAATTCCACTTAGGTTTTTAAAAATACCTTCGGTGAAATAACTGTAGGGCATAGATGCTATTTTTAAAACAGTAACAGTTCCCAAATCAATAGACAGATAAATGGCAAATCAAATGAACTGCCAACAAGGCTCTTCATGAAAACTGATGAATTCATCCTGAAGTTTACATAATGAATAAGGTACAAAATTCCCACATTATCCTTGACTGAGAAGAACCAGGCAACAAGATAGAGCTTATTAATTATTAAATATTATAGTTATATTTCCATTAAAATTATATATGATGTGATGTTTATTAAAACCACTTCATCATCACTATTGTTATATAAAATATTATAATGCTATGGCAATTAAGATAGAGTTTAACAATAATATGATAGCAAATAAGATGGAGTCTAATAATAAAAGCACAAATAGCCCTTGGAACTTGACGGCAGAAAAGGGTTCATGGGCATATATCTACCTGACATGTGACATGGCTGGAATTACAGGTAAATTGCACACTAACACTTATTCTGTGAAGAGTGCTGGTGATCTGGTTATGGCAATAGAAATGAAAGTTGCCCTATGCCCCAAACAATATGAAGAAAGTTCACCAAAAAAACATTTAAGTAACAGAGAGATGCAAGCAATTGTGGCTAAGAAGGTAAACTCTAGTAAACGTCATTAGGGGATGCAACCCCAAGTACCTTCCCGCATGCCTGCCCTGTGCCATGCAACTTTATGTTTCTCTTCCACTGAGCAAGGAAATCTGTACTGCCACCCCTCAACAATGTACTGCCGTGGTTGACATGGGCATGTGATTTACCTCAACCGAGTGAGGCAGAAATGACAGCGTACCAGCTGCAACCTAGCCTTTAGGAGGCCTTGCATGATTTTCCCCTTCTTGTACCTGTGCCATCTCCATCAGAACATGCTTTAACGGTCTACTTGTCAGGGAAAGATGACACAACCTGGACCAGAATTGTCCAGACCTGTAGTGCGAATGAGAGCTGCCGAGCTGCCTGTCAAGTCTGTTCTGTACCAGCAAAGCCCTAGCTAACTCACAGAAGCTTGAGCATGAACTGGTTTTCATTAAGCAACTGTCTTCCTGGATGGTTTATTATACACCACTGACATAACAAGAACAAATTGATATAAGTGTTGAAAAGATGCTTCATGTTAGCCAAAAACTAAAAAGAAGTCAGTGACAAAACAATCTCCAGTGTATTACTGCAATCAGAAGTAATGCACTGCATGTAGGTACGATTGAAATTAATAACAAAATCATGTGGAAAAAGTCACAAAACATAATACTAGTACAATTCCACTCACTGAAAACATCTAAACTCAGCAATTTCAGAAATAGTTGCATATGTCTTAAAATAGTACCAAAGCAATGCATTTATTAATACAAAATTAAGAACAGTAGTAGAAAAGAATGTAATCAAGCATGGGGATGCAAACCGGAAATAGAATGCAGAGGTTATCACATACCATACTGGAGCTATTTGGTCTTGAAAGCTAAATGAACACAAAATTAAATACCTACTATCTGTCTTTGTACTTAGTTAATTTCTCCTCACCAAGACACAATATCCAACAACTTCAAGTCAAAGGAGAAAAGGTTTATTTTGGATCACAGTTTGTAAAACGTTTCAGTCCACAGTTAGCTGGCTCCAAGGCAGGGTGGAATGGCAAAGAAGAAAGGGTTTAAACCAAGACAGCCAGGAAACAACACAACTTCCTTCCTTTTTCTCTGTGTATTCCATCTAGCCCATTGTTTGGTGCCACCCAGGCCCAGGGTGTGTCTCCCTTCTTCAGTAAATCCATCATTCACACCCAGAACCATGTTAAACCAACTAGTGAACTAATTCAGCATCACATACCCAATATCCAGTATCACACACACATGATGCAGTCACTCTCCAAAGTCCCACCTATAAGCGCATGAGGCTCTGGGGCAATATCTAGATACAGGCCATAATATCTTTAGATCAATTTACCAAATGTATATTATACATGTGTAGGAACATGTTACATCATCTAAACTCATATATGAATACAAAGGCCTCTTGACAGAGAATGGAGTAAGTCCTGCAGGCCCCTTCCTTATCGGAAGACAGCAAGTACGTCATGCCTGGATCAAGATGAACTGTGTAGTACAGGCAGCTGAAGACTAGCGAGCAAGCATTTAGCAATTACAGGTCAGGACTGTCTGAGCACACTGGGCAGGTATCAGGAACACCTGGACTGCAGTAATTCTTCTCTAATACGTAACAATCTATTCTGAGAAACTTCCTAAGACTCCTTAGCCCCAAGCAAAAGTGATGCCACCCTTAAGCACAAAAAGAAATCAGTAACAACAATAGAGACACAAAGACAAAGCAGATATTGACATACAGCAAAGATCTAGCAAAGGTAACAACGGTGCCACCACTGACAATACAAAAGAAGTCAGCTGGCATAGCACAGAGTAACTCAGTAGCTAAAAATTAATAAAGGTTAATAGTAATAATAACAAAAATGCAAAATTTTGCCATTTGCAGAAAAATGCAGGGATCTAGACATCATTCTGTTGAGAAAAATAAGCCAGACTCACAAAGATACATATCAAGTGTTCTCTCTAAGATGTGGAATCTAAAAAAGGTGACAAGAAAACAAGGAGGGACTGAAGGAATGGAGGAAGCAGGATGAGGAGGGGTGCTAAGAGCCCGGAACACGGTGCACAAACATGATCAAACTACCTTGCACGCTGAAGCCTCCCAGAATGGGAAAGTGGGGAGGAGTGCGTCTCAAAAGTGTAATGCGTGGATGACTAAAGGATGTGATGTGTTGTAAAGCTCTGCCAACAAGAAATCCATCCGTCTGTATAACTAATACAAATTAATAGAAAAGGTGGAGAGGAGGCAGAATATGTTTGCCTTTTTTAATTTCTTACTATTCTTTCTCTGTCCTGTCCTGTAAGTACTAAGTGGTCTGTTTCTGAGGATCTACCCTCAAAGCAGTTTGTTGGTGGTTTGTGATTTATAATCTAGATGAGTTAGAGGACAAAATCAAGGAAATTATGCTGCATCTGCAAGGACTTCATACTACATCATAAGGAAAGAATTTCACCAATCCTCTTGAGCTAGAGGTCTATGGAAATGAAGGATCAAGTTAGAGGAAGACAAAACTCATAGATTAAGCAGATGGGAAGTAAAAACAAAATAACAGATTCATATAAAGAACTATATACTCTAGAAATAACACAAGTTTTAACTTGCTAGTTATCAACCAATTTTATTTTTCCAATAAACTATATCTTTCTTGGAAAACTTTTGAGTCTCTGTCCCTTAGAAACTTAGGAGCTAATCTGGAAGATTCCATGGATGCTGGAAAATTCCAGACATGATAATAAGTATAAATACGGTCAACAATGTCAAAAATCTCCCAAAGAGTGGTGACTACACAAATATGATAGCATTGCTAAGGACCACTTGTAAATTTGTCAAATTACCAATAACATTTTCAGCACCAAAATGCTAATAAGTCAAACTTACAAAAGTGATGGGTAGATGCCCCATTAATAGGACATATGAAATCTCAGAATACCAGCTCATACTTATGAACACTGATAGAATCCCTCCACATAATCATTCTAATACCACACATTTTCAGGCAAAGGATACCACTTCAAACTGTACATTTGTACAAAATACAAAGGGGATTCCACCCACTATGCAACCAACTTCAAAAGGAATGACATTCTTTTTAGAATAGAACTTTGATATTATATACACTTGGCAACAGAAGAGGATAAAGGATAAGTCTGTCTGTGACTCACTCTTCACTTTGTCTTTACGTTCAAAAACCACGGTGTATAATACTCTTCATGAAGATAAGAATGTTGTCTTAGTCCAGTGTTTGATCCTATAACAAAATTTCTGACTGTGTAAGTAATAAAGAGAAGATGTCTATTTGGCTCATGGTTCTGCAACTGGGGTGCAAACACCGCGACACTGGCATATGGTGAGCACCAACCCCACCCACCCCCAGGGCTGCATTACAGGATAGAGCAGAGGTAAACAGGTGAGTACAGACAGGAGTCAAGGATATGAAGCGGCCACACTTCACAGCACCCTAGTCTCTGAGAACCAATGCAGTCACGACAGCACACTCCAAGACCAGAGCCCTATGACCTACTCACCTTCCCCCAGGCCCTGTCTCCTAAAGAGCCAGCACATCTCAATACCATCATACAGAGAGCAAATGTCCAGGCCTCAAACTCATATACATTTACATCATACCCAAATCATGACTATCTTTTAATATATAAAGTAGCTTTGTAAAATCTGGTGGTGGGTCAGCAAGTGCAATGAGCCTAAAACATGCCTCTTGCACATAACTAGTTCTAGGTCCTCTGAAAGAACTACATTCCCTCCAAGATTAATAATTATTTCCTGAGCATTGATATTTATGTACTGCTATTGAACCTAACCATAAGCACATTCAATCTCCAAAATGACTCTGATGATATTAAGCAGAAATCTAATAGACAAAGGCCTTGATTAAAGATTAAAAAAAGAGGACAATACCAGCTTGCTGATGAATATGTTGTGAAATATATTTAGATGTTAAAGTGGGAAATCTAAAATGTAGCTGTCATGGAATCAGCATAGATCATTTGTCCTACAAAGTCAATCACAGTTTCTGTTCCCCTAGGGAATCCACATATGAACAGAGGATTTAATAACTATTATGTTCATGGTGAGCTAAAATTATCTAAGTTTACCTCAATATTCTCAATTTATATGCACTGGAACAAAAGAAAACCTAAGCAACACTCCTAAAGGGGTGAAAGAGCTGGATAACACTTGCAACAGGGCAGTAATTCCCATGTCTTACTGCCAAGTGGCTTAAAGCACCAGTGGTACATCTATGCCTGTCCCATTGGGTGGCTTTTTATTAACCGTATTAGCAAGAAGACCAGTGAAAGTAATGAGATCCATTTGTACCACCCATGGTATGAGCCACTTGGTGGGAGAGTCAGCAGGTGACACTGGTGTTTCAAACTGGTGGGAGTGTGGTAATCTATGTTAAACATTTAACATAGAACACTGATAGAATTGTGTGCTATTTGCCAAGTTTTAAAATGAGCTTTGGTACATATTGCCTAATTCTGCTTAAACCTTACAGAATTTAAATAGATACGTAATTTTTTTCCAAAAAATATAATGCATACTAGTGAAAAACTCCAGGGTAACTAGGCTGAAGACTAAAAGCTATCTCTAAATCATACAAGTACAAAGCAAAAGGGTATAATTCTCTGCTATAATTCCAAATAGCCCCAATGTTCTCTAGAGCCTGAAAAACTATCAATCATAAAAGTGATACTATGTTTGCATCAGTTAGTATAATTTCTAGCTGTCTTGCTACAATGAGAAAAAAAATTGTCTTGAATCATAGTATATTTTTCATGTCAGAACGGAGAAAAATCAGTAACTGCAGTTAGGGTAGTCTTTTTGTTCCTTTTTATCATATTTCAATTTTACTCATTTTCCCCCAGAAGATTAATTCCTGGAAGCTCAAGTATGGACAAGTCTTAAAATAAATTCATCTTTATATACGAAGCCCCATAGTTTTGTGAGTTCTATCTACAGTACCCTGATGAGATTCTTACAGTACATATTGTAGAAAAATCTCCTGCTTCCAGCAGGAAGTTTCTTACTCAGGAAAAATGAGTTATATTCATCAGCTTTTCCCATCACTCAGACATAATTTCACTCAAAATTTAAAGGAGAAATTTAATTTGGAAAACAGTGTCAAGGAATTCAAACCATGGTTGGCTGCCCCCAAAGCAGAAGCTTCATTGTAGAAGGGTATGCCTGGCCACCCAGGCCTTTCTTTGTTATATAGAAGCAACTCTATATTCTGCATGCTGTAAAACTAGCTTCACGTGGGCAACACCAATGTCTGTTGTCAGCAAAAGCAACAGCCAGGCACCTTTGAATCATGGCTGCAGAAGCCTCTGAGTGCCTACATGACTGAGCACAGAGAAATGATTCCCGGGAAACCAATTCCCTAGGAAGCCCTTCTTGAACAGAGGTCTCAGGGACTCTCTTGCCAAGTGAAAGACTGACAGTTTGCACCCTTGACCTTATGATGGTTGGATGTGTGCTGAATTGTGAGATGTTCTCACAGAGTATTTCTTATTATCCTTTTACAAAGTATTAGTTTTGACTTAATGGCACTAATCTGTTCAGCACCCACAATACCTTTGGTTCCAACTTTTCCCTTGGTTCCTTTGGGCCCAAAATTTAAATTTTTTAAATTACTCTACTCTGCTTTCTGCTCCTAATCTTCATGATAAATTGGACTAAAAGAAATGAAATAAATGAGACACAAAAGATTAAATATCTCATGACTTCTCTTCTATGAGAAACTCAAATCAGAAGGAGCAAAGTAAACACTGGATAGCAGGAAGTAGGGACATATATCTTTCTGATTGTCCTAAACTATAAAGTCTCAGGGCAAAAGCAAACAAAACTTTTGCCATAGTGTGACACTTTCTAACAGAATCCATGCTAGTAAGTGAAACCTCCTGAGCCTGGCCGCTGCTGTCCACATGCCTATCAGCCCTCTGGTCCTTTGAGCTCCTTCCTACCAGAATCACCAACCATGCTCTGCTCATACCATTGCAGAGCTTCTCCAGCCTGCTTCTTCAGTGTTTTTCAAACACATGCCACAAGTCAGTTCTAGCAACTTCTAAACCACATGGTCAGGTACAACCACAGCAATAGCCCAATGCCTGGTACCAGCTTTCTTGTTAATTATCTTTCCTGTCACTGACACAAGATCCAACACTCACAGCTTGAAGATAGAGAGGTCTCATTAGGCTTATGAATTCAGTCCACAACTCACTGGCTCCAAAGCAGTTATACTGTGGCAAAAGGGCATGAAAGAGCAAAGTTCATGGCAGCTGAGAATCAGGGTAGAAAAAGAGCTCCAGAGAGCAAGAGGTCAGAGACAATACATAGCACTCAACATCACACCTTCAGGACCACCTTATACACCCAGAAGTGAGTTTTAATAACCCCCCAGGTAACCCCAAGCCATTATAGCTGCCAATTAATCTTAACTATTACGGAGTTACAAAACCCTAAACTGCTGGAGCTTTTTCAGAGTTTAACTGACCTGGAGAAATGGAAATATCTAACTATATTAGAGACTGGAAATACCCACTCAAGCCTTCAAGTTACCCTGCCCCACTTAAAAAGAGAGGAAAACCTTGAGTTACAAGTTCACAGTCCAGAAGCACAGACTCACAAAAAGACTGTGACCTTCCAATGTAAGGATTGTGGAAGGCATCCTCGCTCCGCACCCAACTTACCCTCACATTACTCAAGGCTTACTTACTCTAGATTGATGATGGTGAACCTTTCAGAGATACAAATCCAAACTGCAACCCAAAGTCTACTTATTTATTGCAAAGTGCAAACCCTGCAATTAAACCTGAATACTGAGATTTTAGTTTAGGAAAAAAAATTCATTCATTGACATCTTTTGTCTTAAAAGAAAAATAACACGTAGGCCATAGCTTTATCACCACTGCACTAGACTATTTTACCCAGTGACCTATGTGCATCTTCCAACAAAATGTGGCATGGCAAATTAAAAGGCAAAAGTACTATTGAACAGAATGAATAAAATTAGAACCACATAGGGCAGATGTTGGAATTATAACACAGGGAATTTAAGACAAGTATTATATACAAAATGCTCTGGTATTTAAAGTAGACAATGCATGGAAGAATAGAAAGGCAAATTAAACACAGAGAGATAGACCTTAAAAAGAAAATTAGGATGTCTGGAAGAAATCTAGACTATCTTTGACAGGTTCAATAGTAGATTAGAAATGACCACAGAGGAATCTCTAAACTTTGAGGACTCATTAAACACCTCCAAAGTGACTGAAAGAGAAAAGAACAGAATACTCGAGAACTGTGAGACAACGACAAAAGATGCCCTGCACAATAGCAAAACAATCACAGGAGGAGTATCAGATGAAAGGGTTGAAATAATGACGACGACACTCTCCCCCATTGAGCATCACGCAGCAAACTGAGGGTCCACGTGCCAAACACAGGCACTAAATATTCCAAAAATGTCCATCTGGGTATGTTTCATTCAAACTATGGAAAAATCAAAGAAAGGAAAAGAATATCTTTAAAGAAACCAAAGAAATAAATATGAATAGAGGAGCTAAGATAATGATTACCTCTGATTTCTCAGAAAACTATGCAAACAAGAGAATAAGTGAAATTCTTAAAGTGTTGGGAGGGAAAAAAGTGCCACCCCCCTAGACTTCTATGCTCTGTGAAATTATCCTTTAGAAAGGAGAGATGAATAAACATTCTCAGACACAAAGCTGGAGGAAAATTATTGCCAATAGTCCTGCCTCACAAGAAATGCTACAAGAAACTCTGTGGAGAGATGGAAGTGATACACATTAGAAATGCAAATCTACATAGGAGGTTTTTTGGGAGGGGGCTTTTCTCTTGCAGTACTGTGGATGGAAAGCAGTGCCTTGGGCAGGACAGGCACGCATGCACCACAGAGCTACATTCCCAGCCCTCATTTTTATCATTCTTTATGTAAAAGATAAAGTATGTTCTGAATAACAATGTAGTAATCATATATTCGATTGCATATGTCTACATGTAATAACAGGCATGTTCAGAAGTGAAATAAGTAACAGCAATGATACAAGAGCTACAAGAGTAATGATTATTTTGTTACACAGTACTCTAGCTATGAAGCGGGATAGTGTCTCTTGAGAGTCAACTTAGATTAATTGTAAATATATATGAAAACTATGAAAAAGATATAAATGAAACTATGAAAAAGATATAAATGAGAAAAGCTAAAATGATTTAAAAATAAAACTGTCAAAATACTACATTAAGTTAAAAAGGCAGCAAAAGACAAATAAGAACAATGTAACATACAAAAAACAAAATGGTAGTTGATGATAGCACAACTGTATCAGTAACGTCATTAAATGTTAATGTTGTAAGTAAACCAAGAAAAGATATATTATTATTGGATCAAAAAATACCCAACTTTATGTTGTCTACAAGATCCTCACTTTTACAAACCATATATAATCTACATAAAAATTTAAAACTAATGGATTGAGAAAAATAAACCACATGAATACTAACCCAAATAGAGTGGGAATCTCTAAGTTAATATCATAAACCGCCAAATTCAGCAGGGAAAGTCATCAGGGATAAAGAGGAACAATACGTAGTGATAAAGAGGTCAGTGCTCCAAGAAGACACAATCTTTAACATGTATACCTCTAAGAAATGGTCAAAAACATACAGCAAAAACCTATGGGACCTTACAAGAAACAAATGAATCCATTACTAAAGTTGGAGAACTCAAAACTCTTCTATCAGAAATAAACAGACTGAACAAACAGGAAATTTGTAAAAAATAGTTGATCTCAACAGCAGCTGAATAGAACATGTATCTGGAGATTACCTCAACAACATCAGAAAATGCATATTCTCAAAAACATTCACCAGGACAGGCTACAGACAGCATAAAAAGCACCTTAATATGTTTTTAATAACAGAAATCACATAATGTCTATTATCAGGTCACAGTGGAGTTGAACTAGAAATCACTAACAGAAATACAGATGGGAAATCCCAAAATATTTTGAGATTAAACATGTTTCTATGTAATATGTGTCAAAAAGGATATCAAATGGGATTAAAAATTACTTTGAATTAAAATGAAAACAGAACATATCAAAATTTTGAGATGCAAAAAAAAGCAGGTCTTGAAATTTATGGCACTGAATCTTATTAGAAAAGAAGGGGGATATTGCTGAGGTTCAAATGTGTTCCCCAAAGTTCACGTGTTGAAAATCTTGTCTCTGATGGAAGAGCATCGGGAGGCAGAGCCTAGTAAGAAGTGAACAACTCATGAAGGCTCCTCCCTCAGGAACTGATCAGCTCAATTTTTCCATTATGGTCACCAAGAGACACAAGTGCAAAGAAAAAACTCAAAGGATGTGCAGGAAGTGCAGGTACTCAGGCATCTGTGAGACAAGCAAAGGTAGATGGATACAGACAGGCAACCCCCAGGAGAAGCCCCCAGAAGGGGTCCGGTTTCAAAGGGGTTTAAGAAGGGAAGCAGGGTGCCTCCAAACCACAGCACCCTTACACTGCAGGTCTGCTGAACATCAATCTTGGGGAAAGATCTAAAGCCTTGAGGGAATGAGCTAGTATCTAAAAAGAAAAGGTCCAAGCCCCGGGATAGGCTCCCCACCTATTGACCCTCACCACTGGGAGAGGAAGCGGAGGGAGCAAGACACTTGCAGATGAAAGCACCAGGGAAACAAAGCCAGAATATCACCCGGAGGGCAGAGATCCAGAGAGGGGAGAAAGTAAAAGCAAAGCAGGTTCCTGATGAGGCACCTGGAGCCAGACCACGGGAGATCAGAGCCTCAGGGAGTCACAGAGCTGAGCAGTGATTGCAAACAGCAAGACCCGGGGGAGAAAGACAGTTTGGCAGACACCAAAGCAGGCCCTCTGCCTTTGTTCTCTTAACACTGGGGAGCCCTGTACTCTTGGGATACCCCACCCACTGACCACCACTCAGTGCCCGCCCAGGAAGCCCTGTCCCTTGTACCCCCAGCAGAAGACAGCTAAGCACCCCAGTGCCTGAGTACCACAGAATTCACATGGGTTAGAAAATGTGCTCTGTAGAGTGTAGAGAAAGAAAAGCTGGAAAGAGCTGGAGGTGCAGCTTAGCCAGAGGGCACGATAAGGCTCTCTTTTCTGAAGCCGCATAAAAATGGAAACAGGTTGGTCCTGAGAATTACTGTGCAGGGAAAAGGGCAGGGATCAAAAAATAAAAAAATAAAATCAGCTCCCTTTCAGGATTCAGCAAATGACTGGGAACCGGCCCAATCGCCCCCTACTCAGTAAAAGCGTCTCTCACAACAAGGGCCCAGCACTGCCTGCAGAAAACAGGTAGGCTCAGAGGCCCACTCTGACGCACCCCTGAGCCCCTTCACTCACTGGCCGGAAAAACGGCAAACAGTAGCGGCAGGAGCAGGGGAGCCGGCTCAGTGAGCCGCAGTGCGGGCAGTGGACCGGAAGTCGCTCCAGACCTCCACACAAATCGAAGCTTCTGAATTTGCAAATGCAATGGGAAGAGCACACTGGTTGAATTCAGATTATAAACAAGTAAAACTAACAATTGAAATTTGTGTTTTTGTACCACGTGGGAGTTTTCCTTTTTAGTTCTTTTCTATTCATTTCTTCCTGTATATGTAAAAAGAATAAGAATTATGAAGTGCTTTAATCTAAATACTACCTATGACAGGCACAGCAGGGTAACCCTCCCCAAAGTTGTGTATGGTGGGCGCAAGTACAAGGTTACTGTCCACATGTTAGCAGGTTCCAACCTTCTCACGGCTTCCCTGAATCTCCAGCTCACTTCCTTCCGCCACATGGCCTCTCCTGCCCGCACAGATGCCCTCACACCTCCTCTCCACCAGCCCCGACTCCAGTGATAAAGTTTAAAAAGTCTGACCTCTCCCCATGACGTGTTTATCTTTTCTTCTGCCTTTCCTCTCTCCGATCTGCTCCTTTACCTGCTCTCTCCCTTTGTCCTCCCCTGATCTCCGCACCCCAGCCTGCCTGTCACTAGTGATATACCACAGTCTTCACGAATCACTAAAGAAGAGCGACGTTCTGGAAACAATTTTATACTGCACGATGGCTGTCTTGATGCTATAACCATTAGTAATTTCCTCTCTCCCTGCAATGCAGTGTCTGGGCCTGATCCTATTAGACTGAGTAGGCTCAAGAAGGTCCAAATACCAAAACATAACCAAAGCCAAGATCTGTCACAGGGAAACACACACTAACTAAAGAGATCTCCACACTCACAAAAGAGCATTTCTAGTCTAATTTACCCTCAAACTGGTACCCTAAAAAAGCAATAGAAACATGAGAAAACAAGGCAGCAAGATGCCTTCCAAAGTTAACTCTCAAAGCTGATCCCATGCGCACTGATGTGGAAGAAAGAGAAGATCAAACAGCTAAAATGTTTCAAGGGCGAAAAGAAGAAGTACGTGAATGGACCATGCCCAGCACCCTCAGACAGCATCACTGGGCAGGTAAAAGGCTTCGCTGGTGAAATGATTTTGATCAAATCAGACACAAACAAAAAATTAGGTGAACTAACCAAGATGACATAAGACATGAATGATCACTTTAACAAAGAATTAGTGACCAGGAAAAGACCAAGCCAGAACCCAGGATATAAACATTCTACTGAAATTGTGGGCAACAGAAAAGACCAGTGTGAACAGGGAGAATCACATGGAGAGGAGGGTGATGCAGATCACATGTATGTAAGTACTTTTAAAACAACAAGAGGCCAGGGAAACTGGACCATGATTGCTTTAGATCCTGACTCTCCCCACTACGACGGCAGCCTATAACCACAGAACAAAACTGGGAGCCCAGCAGCTACTAGAGAAGGCAAACCAAGATCGGAGTGATTCCGTCCCATTTCCTAGAAAACTACTGTCATTTGAGCATCTACTGCTTCCCCAGGAACTCTCAGTTCTAAGGGTCGTCCCCACTTTACTCAGTCTTCACTGCGGCATTTTTCCTGGACTACTTGCTATAACAATCATCACAATTGTTTACTATCCCATCTCACCTGCTGATAACAGCTGGACAAACAAGCATGTCAAATACTTCAAAGAAAAAGCTGGAGGAGGTGATGTCCAGAAGAGACTCTGAAAAACTCAAACCTATTCCTGACAAACTAGAAAAGCTCATACACATGTTGAGAGCTGTGTTCATGCCCAAGAACAACCTGAGAATGACAGATAGTCCCAGCTCTGGATGGCGATATACCCCTACACACACAGGAAAAAAGATCTAAAATAAGAGTTGTAAACTACTTCCCTGTGCATTGAAAGAAAATGTATTCCTCCAATACATGCACAGTCCCTAGCCAAAGGCTGAGAATGATAAGTTCTAAACATTGAAGGAAATCTCTGTCCATCCATTGGCTGGCTGACTACCAAGCTCTCCGAAGGTAGTTCAATAACCCTACAGGACACTGAGTAGAGACTTTAGAGAATTACGTCAGGAAGGTTGTTAAATAAATAGCAACATCACATTTATAGAAGCAAACCCTAAACAGAAGAATTGGCTTCAAGTGCTACCATATTATATTCCTAAAGGCATCCATTGAGAAAACAAGAGAGAAGGAACAAACAGGATAAAAGGCCCATATACAAAGAACAAAAACAGTGAAGAAAAACTGTCCTAAGGAAACCTAGATTGTGGACTTAGAAGACAAAGCAAAGGAATTATTTTGCATATGATGACTAAACTGAATAAAACCATATCTTAAAAAAACTGTGAGAATAATACCTTATTAGATGACATTAATAAAGAGCTAGAAATGTTTTCACAAAGAACCAGATATACATTTGAGAGTTGAAAGCTAATACAAATGGTGCCAGGTATGGTGGCACATGCCCGTAATCCCAACACTCAGGAGGCTGAGGCAGGAGGATCATT